>VXBB01019593.1:259354-351795 GCA_013399915.1 Illadopsis cleaveri | reverse complement strand
CCTTTCCTCATTTCTCCCCTTCTCGCCATTCCCTCCTATTTTCCCATCGCTCTTTTTCCTGCCCCTTTCCCTTTTTCCTGCTTCCTTTCCTTTTTCCTGCCCCTTTCCTTTTTCCTGTCCCCTTTTCCTTTTTCCTGCTTCCTTTCCCCTTTTTCTGCCCCCATTTCCCCCTGCATTTCACAGAATCACGGAGTCGTTCAGGTGTGAAGAGACCTTTACGATCAAGACCATCAAATCCAGCCGCTGCCCCAGCACTGCCAAGCCCGCCGCTGAGCCGTGTCCCCAAGTGCCACATCTGCACATCACTTAAATACCTCCAGGGATGCTGGCCCCACCACTTCACTGGGCAATCTGTTCCAGTGCTTGACAATCCTTTCTGTGAAGATTTTTTTCTTCTATCCTATCAAACCTGCCCTGTCCCAAGTTGAGGCTGTTTTTTCTTGCTGCTTGTTCCTTGGGAGAGGAGGCCAAAGCCCCACCGGGCTACAGCATCCTTTCAGGTAGTGGTAAAAATTGATAGTATCTCTTGTAAGACTCCTTTTCTCCAGGCTTAAAACCCCCACCTCCTCATAAGACTTGTGCTCTAGACCCTTCACCTTCTTCACTGCCCTACTATGGACGCTGCTTTCTCCATTCCTCCTTTTTTTAATTGATTTTTTTTCCTTCTCCTTCTTTTTTCCCCCCCATCCCTCTCCCTACCAGAGCCTTTTGGCAAAGCAGACTGTGCCCAGCAGCCAAGTGGCAGCAGGGGCCCGGCCACCCAGAGTGGCTCCAGCAGCAACACAGCTCCTTTTCCCTTGGAGTTCCATGTGTTGGAGAGGCAATCAGTGGAAATGAGTTTTTTTGTACTCTAAAAAGTTGGTTGTTTTGCAACCATATGCAAATGCTTTGGTTCTAGCAGATGGCAATGAGAGTGTTCCTTCCACGTTTTAGTCTGGAGCTCAGTATCAAGGTAGAGAGAGTCTGCAATAAGCTCAGTAGCTACTGACTAGTGGGTGCTAGGGTAGTTAAACTTCAAGGAGAACTTTTCATCACGTGTCCACTTGCTGCTCTTCCCTTCCCTCTAGGGGTCTGGGACCCTCCTTTGCCTTAAAATTCCAGTGAAGTGCCAGGTTTGGTTCATCAAAGGTCTGTAAAATCATTTCCAAACTAAAGAACAGGGGCTACACCACATAACCCTACACCAGAGCCTCTACACACGCGCTCCTTCCACCTGTCATACAGTACATGCAAAATTTCTGTTGCACATTATATGCAAAATTTATATGCAAAAAAAAAAAAGAGTTCATCTTATCTCCAGATTAAAAACATACTGAAGAAATCTGACAGACCAAAAGAAAACAAAAGCGCATCAGCAAAACTGGCAAGTATCAAGCACTGTAAATTTTATCAAGTTAGTCATGCAATGAATTTGACCTATGGGACTTCATTTTCTTTTCTGTTATTTTTTTAATTTTAGTACTTCATAACTAGTGTTGTCTTTTGCTTGCACTGATTTGCAAGTGGATTCAGTTGGCCAGCAATGGCAGGGAATACTAATTCCATTTAGTTACCGGAAAAAAAGCAATAAAAAAAATATGTTTCCCTAAGGCCTCAGCCCACAGTGATGAAAAATCCAGACCAACAAGCATATTTTGTTAAAATCAGTCTTATGTGTCCTGTCTCTTCCCAAAGAAAAATAAAAGTAGGAAAACAGTCCACTAAGCAAACTGAAATATAAATGATGGACCCTTCCTGGCTCTAGTAGTTTTATCCCAAATATATCCCCAAGCTGTGGAGACAGTGACAGTGTGTACCCCCGAAGTGGGCAAGCCCTAATCACATTTCAGATGTGCCACATACAGCCATAGCCAAGATTATTTAAAGTTATGGAGTCAGTGACAGCAGCAGCTGCTGCTCCTGACCTCAAGGGAATCGCAGTCCTGGGTTAACACAAACTCTTGTCCCTCCATTTCTCACTAGCACTTCCTGGGAAATGGGTGGTTCTTGGAGCTGCAGCAAAGGGTTCCCAGTGCTGAGCTGACCACTGCCAGGAGTAGGCTGCAGGGCCAGAGGGAAATGTAGCACAGGCAAAGATAAAATAACTGCCTCCTCTTAGAGATTACTCTACTTATTTTCCCTGCCTTTAGAAAGGAACAGCTGCTACTCAGGTTTGCCAGCACCCAGAACTCAAAAACTGTGAGTGAGAGACTCAGAAATAGGATGATTGTCTGTAAAACAGTCTGATGTCAAGGAGGGAAAAAAAAGCCTCTTTTCATTTGGCCTGTGATTGCTAAGTCTGCAGAGATCCTTTTTTTCAAGCTTTTTCCTTGATCCTTGAGGACCAGAGATCCACTCTTTTTCTTTTTTTCCCCCCCCTTTTGAAATGAATGCTGGGATTCTAACATAAGCAACTAATTCCAGGAGCTGAGGCTTCAAGATAAAAAGAAAAGTATACCATGTCACAAAGCTCACAATGCAATCTCATTGCATTGGCTTTGGCAGCGGTTCACTTGGCTCTGGAAATAATAAAGTGGGAGACTGAAATGACAAACAAACCGGAGATCCAAACCCAAGAACCACCAGGGAATGCTAAGCAGATGGCCAGCAAAAGACCAGCCCAAGGAATTGCTACGGTCTTTGCAGGAGGATTACTGACAGCATCCACCATGGTGGCCTCCTTCCTATGAGCTCCCCTGGTATAGTTTGCATCTCGATGTCCTTGTAAAGAATTAAGAGGAATAAACAAGCTGGAAAGACCTCCCAAATGCAAATCATTTGTGCAACCTCTCGTAGCAAATAGGGAGATCCAAGGATGTTGGAGAACACATGGAAGGGTCAGAACCAACACAACATTTCTGTGGCATTTTGGGCCAGCCTTGTTTGAATTGTTTATTGAGCTATCACCAAGATATCTGTGATGTGTGCTTTCAGGCAGGATGCTTTCAACATGTCTGCTGTGTTTCAATATGCCATAATACTACTTTGTCAAGAGAATTTATTTAAAAGAAGTTGCAAAGTTAAGTCTGGGCTAAACAGGAGCTGGCACTATGGAAATGAGATTTTGGGACGCCCCATAAGTACGAAAGTGTGAGCATATGAAATCTCATGTAGCAATTCATTTTCAGTAAGAGAAAAAAAAGCCCTAAATTATATTGTCTTCTGTCATGTCCAGTTTAATCAGCAAAGAAAACCACATGAACATCAGCTGTGGCCATTTGAACCAAGCAATGTGGTAAAACACCCTGCAGAGTTCCATCAAGATCGATCCTTTCTGCTTATCTTCATCAATACATTGGTTTACTGGAAAAGAAAACAGTTATTGTGGAACAGGTTTCAGACTGCCAACCCCAGCAGAATCTCTGTGCTGCCAAGTAAGATTTGTTTTTAGCCTATGTACATCCCCAGCACTTAGCCCAGCTGACCTGTCCTCTTGTGCTTCTCAGCTGCTTTATCCAATTTTCACTCTTCTTACCAACCTCAAAATGCAAAGTTTAATACTGACTAAACCCTACACACTGTGCTCACAGGGATCAGGATTTTGAACTTTGGACTCAATAGGAAAAGTTTTTCAACAAGCACCTGGACCTGAATCCTACCCACCATATTTGTGGGTGTTGCCCCATTACCTGCTGGATTGAAATAAGCAGGATTTAATCATTTGGGGATGACAGTGAATTACGCCCCTCGTGCAGGAATACAGCACTCCCATCCCTCTCTCCCAGCCCGTCTGCTCACAGGCTGGTGCATCACTGGAGCACAGCCAGGCAGCCATAGAAATGCACTCAGTGAATAAGGTCTTCCTTCCCTATCAGCTAATAAAGATAATTACAAAGGTCAGCATATATTAATTTGGGTTCTGTGCTTTTCCCACTCAAATTAACGTTGGTTTTGCCATTGATGCTGCTTTTAGGAGAAGCTGGCTCAACATCAGGGAGCCAAAATTAGATTGTTTCTGCCATCTTCCCCATAGCAGCCAAGGGAGCTACTGGCCTAGCCAGGAATCAGCACTAACTCAAGGAACAGCCAGGTATCCTGGGAATGGCTCTGATGGGCTCCAACACCTACTGCAGGAGTGACGCTGTTTTACATTACAACGACACAGACTCAGAGATTCAGAAGGCTGAAAATGACTCTTTTATTTTTGGGATGCGTCTCCTTTTTATACTATTTTACACAGACCAATTTGATTGGTGAAACAAAGGTAAATCTCTTCAATCACATTGGTCAGACTAGAGGGCCATTAAGAAGAAGTCCCTCCTAGGAAAAGGAATTAATAACAAAGTTACAGTTACAAAACCACTTCTCTTGTTTACAGAAAATTTCCTGGGAAAAGAATTTCAGAAAACTAAAACACCTCAGACGTGGAACCAGGGCTACACAGGAGCTCAGGGAATGAGACCCCATGATGGTCCCAAGTGCCACCTCCACCCCACAACACCACAGCCAGCCTCTGGCCGTGCTCACCCCTCTGGAACTCATTTGCCAAAACCAGCACTAAATGAGGGCAGAGAAGGCGACACACAGAGAAAATCCTTATCCCCTGGGGGCTCGAAGTCAGGGGATGGCAGCTCTTGGTGAGGATGCCCACACATGCTCACACCTGTGTGTGACACAAAGTGCTGTCCTCAGACCATCCCTGTGCGGGGCTGTCGGATTTTTATTCCCTCTCCACAACACCAAAGTTGCTTGTTTTCAATATTGGTGATGCCACTCGAAAAAGTCAGGGGAAATCCATCACAGCCCGTGAGGTTATTCTGGTGTAACGAGCAGCCCTTGTACCTCATTTTTCAGCAGTGCAACTCAGACCTTACAACTCCATTTCTGTGCTGCACAGAGGCAGCAGCTCAAAGCAAAGCTTGGAGGGGTTTTCTGCAGCCCAGCAGCTCAGGATCTCTATAGGTGCAGATGTGGATATGCACATGTAAATATAATATACATACAGTTATCCTCCATAGTTTTTCTCTGAAAAGCAATATTTTCCTTTTTGGCCAGCTGTCTACCCACAATATGCCTGAGCATAGAGATACACAAACATTTAGCAGCAAGGCTGAAAAAATGAAAAACCTCCTCAGCCACACTCCCATGGAGCACACACAGCACCCTGTTTTGCACACACCTTGGAAACACAAACAAATGTGTCTCTTCTCAAATTCTGCCGCTACAATAACTTTGCAGACAACTTTGCTTACTGGACTTGTTTCATGGTGGGAGTAACTACCAGCAATAGCTCGCCTGCTCCTCGGAGCAGAGTCACATGCTGGGATTGCTCATATGCCATTCAGATTCTCTGAGAAAGAGAGAGAGAAAAAAGGGAGGGGGGAAAAGACAACTATTTCTAACAGAGACACATTCCTCTGTTGCCTCTGCCTCGACTGCAAATGCTGTTACACCGATTTCTAACTGGTCAATCCCCACCCTGTTTCTAGAAACACAGAGACTGTTTATAACTCTAAACTCCCTGCCAAGGCAAGCTTTACACAGGAAGGAGGGAAAAAAAAAAAAGGAAGGAATGGCAGATTAAACAGATCAGCTCTGATTCTTACCTTCAGAAGCAGACTTCGTTCAAAGCCCACAAATACTTTTACTTTGCTGTAAGTCTGAGCTATTTTTAGGTTCCCTCTGGGATACCATATAGGGAGAGCAGCCCCCTCCCTATCATTACTAATCTGCCGAACATAACAGCAGGACACCTGCTGCTGGTGAGTCATGTTTTGTGTGGAGCTAATGGTATATATATAGGCAAAACATAAAGACAATTGCTTATTTCCCTACCTACTCCATGTGCTGTTTGTTGCTCTAAGCAAATCAAATCATTGCAATGAAGACAATGTAAAGAAGACAAATACACAGGAAAATTAATGTTCAGTTTCAGAGCAGAAGCTCTACAAGTGCACAGCAGAAGCTGGTTTGTGTTTGTGGTGTGTATACCTGGGTGTGTACATGTCTGTGCACTTTTGCACGTGTACGGAGTGATTGTGCTTTTAGAAGCTCCTGCTCTGGTACATGCAAACCAGTGTTTTCACTGAAAACAGGAATGGAAATTCAATTATTCAAATTCTAAAGCTGCATCCCCAACCTGTCTTCCCTTACTTGCTCACAGCAAGAGAGAATGAGCATGGAAAAGGGGCAAATGTAGGGACAACTCAGGTTTATGAGCTACCAGCATGGAGAAACCTACCACTTGTTCCCTAGATAAGCTTTCAGGTAGGAGGCAGAAGTAGCTTTGTGGCTGTAGAGTGGCTGTTAACCACCAGCTCTGTTCCCCTTTGTTTGCTTCACAGCCTTTACTTGCAGTGACAAACAGATCTGTAGGACAGCCCCTGCTCTGTGCTGGGAGCCTGATTTAGCTCTGGCCCTCAAGCCATGCATTTCACTGTTATGGGCTTCACTTCTAAACTTTTGAGAGCTGCAGTAAAGTGCTGCTAGGTTTGGCTTTGTGATCCCTGGAAGATCTCTCTTTTATTCCTTCCTCCCCTCTCTCTCTCCTGTATTATTATTATTATTATTTTCAAAATGTGAACTTTTTGTTCTTCTTGTCTTTGGAGAAAGCACTGTCCTAATCTCCTGCCTTGGGCAACACTTCCATTTGTGGTGGTTACACACCATTCCTAACCTCAACTCACCCTACTGTCCTTAAATTCTACAGCATTGTCCCTCTTATTAAAGATAATGCAAAAATGTCCACTGACCAGTGGAAACAGGGTGGACACTTATAGAAGGTGTTGCAATATCTCACGATAACTTGAATAAGTCACATCCAGAATCAGCACGAAGCCTTGCAAGCCATACCCTGACTGATACAACCACATAAACTTGTATCTTCCCTCACAAGGTATCTGATGAAAAACTTCCTGTAGGTTTATAAAATCATCATATTGAACATACTGCAGGAGACTGGTTTTAAAATACATGTAGAGAAGATATCTCTGTTCCCAGAGAACTGTGTAGATTTTCGAACACATTTCTTTAGGACTTTGCTTCCACCTGTCCCATCTCCTCCTCCTGTTGAACTGGATGAGGGATGGTAGAAACTAAAAAACTCTCCTAGCCTGCCAAGTTACCCTTCTCCAAGAGGGGCTGAACTAAGCAGCAGCAAGTGGCCAAATTTTACTTCTTTGAGCAGTGTAGGAACATATGCTGCATAAAGTCCCTCTAAAGATGAATGAAGATACTACAACATTGCATTTATATATGTTTTAGGCTTTCTAAACAGTTCAGAAGCTCTTTCAAGCTCAGTAATTTAAAATAACCTCTGGCAGATCAACATCTTACCACTTAAAAATTATCATCAATCAAATCCTGAATGTTTGGGGAAAGACAACGTGCCCCAAATATCAACCCTGAGTCTTGTCCACCAAATAAATGTATAAAGAAAGCAAGGCACGGATTCTTTCCTTTCTGTATCCAGCTGCTTCTCTGCTTTGTGCTGTGGCAGAAGCAGCAGATCTCAGGCAGACAGACCCTGCAGCAGTCCCATTTTCCTCGGGAGTGTGTCCGTGACCCACGGGCTCTGCGATCCTCTATCCTCCCCTAGTGACCAGAGCAGGCTGAGGGTATTGAACCAGCTGAGCCTTCGAGCTCAGCAGAGCTGCTGCATCCCACCCCCGGCAGCAGATCTGGCTTTGTGCTTCTGGCTTTGTCCTCTCTGGTGCCAAAAACCAACCAACCCCCCGCTTCTAACTTGCCTTCACCTCAGCAGGACAGAAGTTTCCAGCTGCAGTGGGGAGAGTGAGGGACTGAGCATCAGGATGAGCTCTCCCCTACCATTTGTCTGATGACAGCCTGAGCGTGCCATCCCCATATCAACTAACACAGCACCTTTATCTGTCTGCTAAACAAAAATGTAGAAGCATAAGGGGAAAAAAAAACAACAAACCTAAACCCCTCGGCATGTCTGCCTTGAATCCCAATTGGAAAAGAGTTGTTTGCCTTAATTCTAAATGTATTTAGAATGTGGAGCATATATTTCCAAAGGATGTTTTGTATTTACAGCATGTCTGTCTGGTTATACTGCTGCAATTGTAATTGTTTTCCTGCTGAGAATTATAGCAGGGAAGTTACTCTGGGTACGATTACAGCTCTTTATAGCTCTGCTTTGGAATTTAGAGGCTTCTGTGCACCACTCCCTCCTCCCTGCTTAGAGTCACTGGCCTTGGAGCACCCTGTGCCACTGCCAGCGACGTGACATGTGGCTGCATTTGGGGTTTAGTTGTTAGAAATGGGTAAATCACTGCAAAAATGGAACAAGGGGATCTGTAACAAATCCTCTACACTGAGGCTGGAGCTGGGTCAGTCTAAGACAAAACTTTTCTTAGCCTCTGCTTGGGGAAAAGGCAGCAATCCCTGCCTGGCAGGGCTTTGGGAGTGAGAGAACTGCAGAATATCTGAATGTTTGTTGGGTTGTTTGGGGTTTTTTGTTGTTTGGGTTTTTTTGTTATCGGGGGGTTTGGGGTTTTTTGTTTGCTTGTTTGTGGTGGTTTTTTGTTTGTTTTAGTTTAGTTTGGTTTGGTTTGGCTTGGGTTTTTTTCATGAAAAGAATTACGTTCAGGGTGGGTAACAGCTGCAGAGCAAGGAGACATTTATTCCTGAGAGCAGGCACACTACAAGGTCAGCTTTAATATGTGACACAGAGCCTTGCAGCATGGGCAGAAAAAGCTGGCACAAGCTGTGGTGAGTTCATCAACTGCTTCCTGATGGGAAACAGCTCTTGACACATTTCATAACTGTAGTTGTTCCTTTTGCCTCCAAATCTTTAACGCTTGATGCTGGAATCGGTTTTGCACCATAAATCTCTTCCTTCTATCAAACCACTGCCTGTTGTTGCTGATCCTTCTGAGCAGTGAGCAGAGTCCCAGCCTGGAGCTGGAGCCACTCAAGACAGCCTCAATGTCAGCTCAACACAAACCACGTGGATGGCAGTGGAGCAATTCCAGCTCCTGAGGAATGCTGGCAAAGCTCTGCAGGGCAGGGCAGAGCACTCTGGGGCAGCCCTGATGCTCTCCTGCCCAGATGGTGCAGCTGCAGGAACAAATGTCCTCCTTTGCAGAGCAGCACCATGTGTTTAAGAACAAAATGCCAATGAGCTTTCCAGATTAAAACATTAAAAATGTATGAAGAACAACTGTCACACACGAGGAAGCTAATAACAGTGGGAGAGCTTTTCCTTTTGAGATCAGGTCAGGCTGTTTTTAATATCACTGTGTTCAGCCCCAGTTACAGTGCCAACAAGTTGGACACCAGGAAGACTCATTAGATCTTCCTTTGACCTTATAACAGACCAGTGTATTTTACTCAGCTATTTCTAATCGAACAGAGCTGTAAGTCCCAAAAAAGTCAATAGTGGAGAATAGCAGCAAGTCTTACTCTGGAGCCATCCAAAAGCAAAGAATTCTCTTATTTTGTTCTCTTGATTATGTGCTCCAATGACTAAAATCACTTCCCAGTTAAAGTAAAACAAATCCTAAAAACTTCTCACCAAACTCACGCCTCATTTAATAAAATCTGTTTCAGCTTTCAGAGATGGGCTTTTCTTTTATTTTTCTCTCCTTTTAGGACAGAGTTATTTTCTTCCCAGAACAGACTCATGCACAAAACAAAAATCACCTCAGACCATTTTTTGGTCCATGAAACATGCTGAACCTTTCAGGCCTCCTCTTGTAAAACATTTCCTCATACCCTCAAATAATCTCAGCCTTTCTTTCCTACCCACTTTCCAACTTTTTCATATCCTTACAAAGTTTCGACTCAATATTTTGCTACTTGAGACCTGGTTTTAGCGGCGCTACAATACAAGTAAAATCACCTCTTTTCCTGTTATTCAGTACTCCCTTGTTTATATATTTAAAGGCCACATAAATTCCCTTTGTCAGGCCATTGCAGCAGGATCGATGTGCAGAGTCTTCTTGGATCACTGCTCCCTTCATCCCATGAGTGCTCCCCGTGCTCCAGCCTGGAGGGCTGTGCTCTTGCACAGACCAGCATGGGCCTGGTGGATTTCTCATCCCCTTTCCCAAAAATTCACCTTCCCCAGCCTCCTTTCCTCTTCACAGCCTACCATTCTCCAGTTCTTAGTGGTTTGCGAAGTTATTTCATTTTGTGTTTTGCTATAGACCGTTGATGCAAACAACAGAGCTTTGTCACTTAACCCTGTTGTGCCCCAGAAACCACAGGTCCATTTAGTCCTGACTCCCCATCAACAGCTACTCCTTGAGCTCTGCCAGGCACTTTGTTATCCATTTAATGCGTATTCTAATGTTACTGAATGGTGCTGATGTTTAATCAGCACGCCATTCACTGCCAAGTCAAACACCTCACAAAGTCTAAATGCACTAAATTTGTACCATCCTTTTTGTCAACCAGGCTTGTAATATAATCAGAGAGTAAAAATTAGGTCTCTTTGATAAAGTTTGCCACAAAACCATGTTGTTTAGACTACTTACTAATTTACTTTTGCATCAGCTGCTGAATTATTTAACACAAAATGATTGCGAACTAACCAGCCTTGAGTCTTAGGAAATGCTTCCTCATAACAACTTTCTCTTCGAAATCAATATAGACACATTTCATACCACCCTGTGAGCACTAACTCAGTCACAAGGCAGCTCTTTACTTCCAGGGAGACAGGACTGAATTTGCTCCCTTTTGGAAGGTTTCACAGATCAATTGGGCTTTGATGGGACCAGATGCCTGACCCAGGGCCACAGTACCCAGTTCCTTTTACTGCTCCTTCACAAGTGACCTGCTGCAAAAGCCTCACTAGTACTTGTCAGGCAATCAGGCAAACAAACCCAAAAATCTTCAATATAAATTTCTTTCCAAAATCTCTTTCTTTGCAAAAAAAGAAACAGCTTTACCAGAATGGAACAACTGTGACTCAGGGCATTTGTACACGGGTCTGGCAGCACACAGCCACTGCCGCACATCAGCTTCTGATTTAGGGCCCCAGATAAATCTGCTCTTTTAACTACATTGGTACAAAGCTAGAGCTGTAATTTTATGGGCTGAAGGGTGATCATATTTAGGAAGGGAGCCAGCTGCCAAGAGGATTTTTATGCTGGTTTCTGTCTAAGGTCCATTCACAAAGGCAAAAATTTCTTTGCACCAAAATTCACCTTTGTACCAAAATCCAGCCCAGGTTATTTGAAGGAGTCTAAAGGTATCTGAGAGCCTCATTCCCCTTGCCCATTCCATACCCTACTCCTTGAAACCAGTTCACTTTGTCCTGCTGGAACCACTGTTGCCTAGCTCATCAAATAACAAGGAAACCTCATGGAATTCAGTGGAGAGCTGTGAGTTCTGTACATGAAGACATGACGGCTTCTCCGTGCTCCTGCTGTTATTCAGAAATCATGCAAAATGAAGCTGAGGCAGTGAGCAAAGTACAAACCTGAAGCCTTTGTACCTCCTGAGCATAGCTCATTTGCTCTGCTGTCAGTAACTCAAAGCCCCAGTGAAAAGAGGAGGGGGAGAAAAGGAAGACATAAAAGAAAAGGAGTAATTATATGCAAGTCACTAGACTTATCACTTAGCTTTTGGCAAAATATTGACTCCTGAATGATTTTCGTCAAATCTCATAAAAAACAGCCTCCAGGTGATGAATCTTGCCACAGGCATTAAATGGGGTGCTGCTGGAAAAGGAAGAGGAAGAAAACGAAAAAGAAGGCTTAATTTTAATTATGTAAACTACCTGTGTCTGTATTTGGTCACAGCTCTCACAATTTGGAAAAGCAGGATGCTCGAGGGCTTGATTTTTGCTCATTTTAAATATTCATGGCATTTCAAATATCTCCTGAGCTGGGCTTGGTGGGCTGAACTAGCCCTGACATCCCCTGCCCTGAGCAGCCTCAGCAGCATCTCAGGATGTTCGGCCAAAACTACGGATCAGAGCAGAAAACTTACACTGAAGGCTCTGCTGGGACCCCTTAGAAGGCTCTGCTGAGAGCCTTATTGATTTCAGGAGAGAGATGGATGAATGTGCAGCATGTCTGTATCAGCAATCCAGGCATTTTGGACTGGTTTTGCCTGCTGACATTTCACTATGACTTGGGTTTTTGCACAGGCTTTAACACAACTATTGAAATCAGGGAGGACAGCACTACAAACGAGGGCTGAGAAGTGGGGAGGAAGAAGAAGAAAGTATTTGTTATCTACAGCAATAATTTATCATTTCCAGACAGTGCAGCAGGATAAAGGATAGTCTCATGGATAAAGAATTAATTTGAGACTAGGAGAAACGGATCTGTCCCAGTCTTGGACCTGCCAAATGGAGACATAAAATAGAAAAAGTGCTAAAGTGCTCCCTGCCCAGGTGGGGTCAGCAGGGTGGTCCATGCCACAGTCCATGGAATCCTGAGAGAGCCCCAGTTAAAATCCCAAGGAATAAATCAGTGCTATATATAGAAACCTGGATTTTTCATCATTAAAATATTGCCATAAGCGATGCTGAGATATTCCACACACAGTCTGCCATTTCCAGTTTCTCTCTAATCACTTATCAGCATTAATTCAACATTAACTTAGGACCCAGTTTCTTCACCCTACTCATGCTGGCATCAGGCAATACACCCATAGTCTCTCCCTCAGACTCCTTTTTTTGGAAGTGATTTTTAAAAATCACTTAAAGTGATTTAAGAATACTCCTAAATGTCAGCTGCAGGCAGGAGAAGACAGTTATTGGTCTGGGTTTAGAGAGAATTTTTGGCTCAGTTTCTTCCTACCCTGCTCATCACTGATGTATTTTTAAATGAATCCTAAAATACACACCAGGAAACTCTATTAAATAAAAATCATGAATGGCATGCAGACTGTGCTATTACTGTGCATAAGAAGATAACAAGACTCGAGAGACTGCCCTTTACATTCTGCTGCTCTTGCTAACTGCAGATCTGGCCCAGCAAATGCACATGTTCCATGAAGAAGAGGGAGTGCCACAAACCCCAAACAGTATGCCTGGAAAGAGGCTGGAGGAATAAGAGATTGCAGAGATAATAGGGATGCCATGAGCTGCATCTCCCTTAATTAACTAAGTGATTGGACATGCACAATCAGAGATCCCGAGCGCGTCGTTTGTGGGTTATCGGTGATATCAGACATCAGATGGAGCGGCCCTGGACTCCCCCTGCCAACAAATCGGAGGAAAGAATTAGAATTCTGAAAGCTTTTTAAAGCCAGACTCTCACCTCAAGACACAATAAAAGAAAAGCTTTTAGATCATTCCTGGCAGAGGAGTTGGAAAGCTGCCATGCTCAGACAGAGTAACTATGGTAATCCATATCAGGTTGCAGAAATCATCTTTAGCATACAGTCTTTTAAGCCCTCCAAGAAGCTTTCTTCCTAATCTGCTTAAAAATAAAAAATAAAGGGTGTTTCAAGGTCAGACAGTACCAATAATGGGATCAATGACACTGAAGGGGAACCAGTTCGAGGGTACATGTCCCTGAGCATCCACCACTGTCTCTGCAAGGAGAACCAAGAGGCAGGAGCTGAGTGGGAGATGGATATCCCTGTCCTGAGCTCTGCACTGCCGTGTGAGCTTGATCATCTATCTCTGCAGAGAAGACTGCACAATTAGGATGCACTGCTGAAAACCAAAGCTTAATTGCTTTGATGCTTAGGTGATTGAGAGCTGAATGCATTAGTATGTCAAAATTACTGAACACAAAGGCCTTGATTCTGTCCTATTCTGTGCCCATAGAAGTGATGCCCTGAGTTCCCCTTCGTGGGCACTTGAGGATCACCAGAGCCTCACATGGGCAGGCTCAGCCCTCAGTGACATTTCACCTCTATTTAAATATTTGGGATCGCAGCATGCGTGGTCTAAAGGAATTCGATTCTGTTGTTCACTTAGAAAATCTAATAGCATAGAAAATCTAATTCCATTATTTTGAAATTAATTCAAAATTAAACTACTTAAATCCCCATGTTAGGTTAGCCCAGACTTTAGCTCTGCTTCCCCCTGTTGTGTATGCCCAGAGCCTACACAATAATCCATTCAATTCCCTGAGCATTCCTCAAGAATTTGGGGGATCCCTGCACCTCTCAGAACACCTTTGAAATTAAAGGCAAATAAATATCGTTTGGAGCTGGGCCCAAAAACCATCAAGAAGAGCAGATGTGGCACAGGGGAGTTTGAGGGAAAAGACAACATTTGATCAATAGAAAGGATTGCACAGAGAAATCCCATAAGGAAGACGCATCAGATGTCCCTGAGCCTCTGCTGCTTTGCTCTGCTGCCTGCTGAGGCAGACACCAGCTTTCCCTCCTTGCAAAGATGGCAACATCTCTGATGAGTCCAACACAATGTCAAAACTGAAAACTGTTCCACATCAATCTCATGCTAAAGGGCCAAAATCTCTGAGATCAATCTCACAGATAAGGCGTCTATCACTGAATGTTCACACACACTCCTTTTTTTTTATTTTTTTTTTCTATTCGACTGACAGGGGCTGTTTTTTTCCTTCGCTTACATGCAAAATGATTGCACTTACATGCACAGAGCAGCTGAATGCTTATCTGGCTGGTTCATATGAATACAATGGAGGGCAAACATCTGTGTTTCAGCAGAAAAAATAAATAGGTATCAAAAAAAGCCCAGCATGCAGGCAAAACCCCTCAACAATAATAGATACAGCTTTGGAGATGATTTGAAGATCAGGACTAATATCTCAGTGTCTCTTGTTTTGTGTTGCAAGGACAAGATGCTGAATTGCTGTGATTTTAGTAGTCCATAACTTAATTTTATTCTGTTTGATCTAACACTGCTAGGAATATTTCTTGGGTATGTGCAAAACATTACACTCATTATACATTAAGGTGGTTTTAGGTCTATTACTTCTCTGCAATTTGACTTTAGAATTTAGATGATTCTCCTGAACTGTCAGGCGCAGAAGCTGGGGGAATCTCTAAACTGCAATTTAGAAAGGAAAAAAGTAATTATGTGCAATCAGAGCCTCCAAGAAGTGAATCTTTTTATGGGACTGCTGAGCTACAGGCAAAGGACACTCAGTTATGTCCTGAAAAGACCACTAGCAGCACCCACCATACAGCAGAGGACAATAATCTGAAGCTCAAGATGTGCACAATATCATTTTTTCCTGCTATTTTTCATTTCTGCTACAATCTCAGACCGTTTTTGAGCACACCACTCCAGTTCCTCATGCTATGTCCCTGCTCCCTGGGAGGCAGTGGAGAACAAGGAGTGTTGGGCAGGAGCATCTCCCATGGCTGAGCTGCCATGGGGAGGGGAGCAGCGCCAAGCTGTGCTGAGGATGCCCTGGGAGAGGGTTTCCCTCTCACCTGCAGTGCCCACTTTGGCCTCCTTTCTTCTGGGTACAAAGCAGCAAGTGGAACCAGTTTCACACTGGTATTTTCAAATATTGAACTTTCACATGCAAGGTGCTGCCAGACTTTGGGTCTTTTGCTTTTCNTGCCTTCTCCCTGGACACAGCTGTTGACACAGGAAGAAGTAGGATATGCAGTAACTCATTCAATAAAAAGACCTAATAAATCTAGTTCATAAATTAAGCCTGCAATGAAGGCTGATCATTGCTCTTCACCATTTGCATAGCTTCCTGCTGGCCTGCCTGGCTGGGTTTTTGTTTAGGGAGAATATTCACAACCAGTCACCCAGTGTGCATATGTTGATTTTAAGACACTGAACTATATCTTAAGAGGGGGTGTTGGCATTTATGTATCTTCTGTAAATATTCCTGAGGATTATTTGCTAAATTCAAAACACTTTTTTTTTCCCCCCCGGAGAAAAACCATCTAGACAGATCACAGTGAACTTCAAGATTTGTGGATGGAAAAAAGAAAACTTATAGCTCTCTTTTGGCAGGTGAACCCAGCAGTGATGATTGATACACCCTCTCGTTTGTATGACAAGTGCTGTTTTATCGAGGGCAGCCTAACAAGACTTTCACATTGCTCTCATTAGTTTTTCTGAGCACCTGGCCCCTGTTTGAATGTGAAATGGCCACGCAGATGCTGCTGAATCACAGAGGGGGTTTTGCACATGCTTCTGTCTACAAAAGCAGGTCTGAAGGCAGAAGTGCCGCTTTCGTTCGTTGGTGTTATCTGCTACTCTTTACCTCAACCCCTTTACCTTCCACTTTGCCTTCCCACACACAAGAAAACACCTCAGCAGCAGCAGGAGGAGATGATGCCTGGTCTGAAAGCTGCTGGGAGCTGAGCCAGCTGCAGGCAAGAGGGAAAATAGAAATGGTGATTGCAACTGTAAGGGTGGGACAGCACTGCCATGACTGTGCTCAGCAGAGCAGCAGCACATCCAGAGTCTGCTGACAGCAAGCCACACCTCCCATGGGAGAGAATGAAGAATAGCCCCTTCCTATGAGTGAATGCTGCATATTTTAACCATCTGAACTTTCTTTAGCACCCACATTGGTGGGACATGCTTGTTAGGGCAGCTCTGCTGGTGGTGATCCCTTCAGGAAAACCTGTGCACACTCTCCATCTATTCCTTCCTGGGCCTGGGAGCACTTTGGGACATTGTTATACAACAGAGCAGTGCCTTGCTGCCCAAAATCTTCCCCCAGCCACCTCCAGTTCAGTCTCTGTGCTGGTCTCTGAGGAAGAGGGCAACACAGGCAAGAGTGCAGCCACACAGGATCCCCCTGCAAGCACATGAGTACAAACACATCCACTGTTCTCTTAAGCAGGGTCTTGCACAAAGCCCCACCAAAAAACCCCAAAAAGGCAGGGATTAAAAGCATGAATGAGACTTTATGGATGTCTGCTGTTGGGATATGTCTCCTTCAGCTGTGATAGAAGGAGCTCGTTCTTTGGGAAAGAGATATAGGAGCTTCTTGTATGCACATTTTCCACCTGGAAAATGTCTGTGAAGACACGGTCTGCTACACCGTGTGTCTGGCACAGGAGGGAGAAACAGATGGAGAGAGCATCTAAAACCTTTTGTTCTCCATAGCTAATAACCTGGAGCTCCTCTGATATCTAATCTGTGTGGGTTGGCTTCACCTCCATGTGCTTGCTCCTCAGAGGAAAACCAGCTACACTCATGGCTGGCTGATAGGAGAATGTGTGACTGTTTTACGAAGAGAAATGGATAAGTTCCTAAAACCATCATGTCCTTTACAAAATGCTGTTTACAGCAGATCTGTCATGAACATCAGTAACTCACCAAGCCATTGTAGCACAATATGACATTTTAGTGCCAGCGAAACTGGGACTGAAACCAGACACGTTTTGACACAAGTTTAGAAATTAGGAAAACCTTCATTGGGCTGTTCTAGTGGAATACTACAGTGCTTTTGAACAATGATTTTTCAGCATGTCATCTCGTGCTCAAAATATACCACTGGGCTTACTTGGACTTAAATAAAATTCTGAAATTTTTATTTTCCCCCTGAAAGAGATGTCCATTTCAGTCTAGCTAAACAACAATACAATACTGCTGCTAGAAGAAACTTCCTTCCTGACTCTCGCAGAGTTTGCTGTACACTTTCAAACACCTGCTTTTATTATCCTTTTATTACCCTTAATTTACCATGCAAAGCTACAAATAAGAGTGACCACAAAATTATCCATCCCTTGTTAAATAAAATGCAGCTGGAATTTGATAGTGGATTCCAGAGGGAGACCTCCTTTGACAGTGGATTCCAGAGGTGGATTTCACACTGTGTGAAGAGTAACACTCTTAGTCCCCTCCATGGAGAGCTGGTAACGCTGACTGACAGGAGGCAAGCAGAGCATCTTCACAGCTCTGGCCCAGATTTGCCCTTCAACAACTGGAACAAAAGTCTTTAGCCCCTAAAAAGTCCTTGTCTGGTGCTAAAGCCCATGGCTCATGCCAGTGAGACTTAGACACCCAAATAAAATTTTTTAAAAATTTATCTTTCATCATTAAGAGTTGCCACAGGAAGCCAATGTTGTTCATTCAGCCTGAGCCTCGCAATTTCCTGTTCATAAGTCATCTGCTTCTCTATGACTTAGAGGGAATACAGATTTTTCTGGGGACATCAGGACTCAAGGGAATTACCTGTAGTTAAACATCTGATTAATGGCTCATTAAGAATCAGCAACAGTGTTTATACAGTCCCTGTCTGAGTGTGGTTTTGCAATTATGTGCTTTTGAGACTGCAGGTGTGTGAAATATTCATAACCCAAATGGAAATATGATGGAAGTGCAGTTTACACTTATTCAAGGGCTAACTCTTCTGGATTATAAATATGAAACAGAAAAGAGCAGCTATTACTCTGCCTAGGAACTAACCAGAACCTCACTAGATGCTTTACAAATGTATTAGGCACTTAATTTCTGTCCCAAATCATTTATGCTAAGTGGCAGAGCCTTCTATCCCCCTCATCCACCTCAACCATGCTGCAATTAGACATGAGGCTTTCTTGTAAAAACAATATTCATAATGGGATTGCTCTTGTAGTAACCACTGTACCCTGAGGGGTCTGTGCTTCTCTGGGGGCACATTAGGGGAAGAGAGGAGAAAGAGGGGCTGGCAGCCCTTGGCTTGGTCTGTCTTTTAGTTTGTGGCCATATATTAAAATAACAGTAGTGGAGCTTTAATTATGCTTAATGGTGAATCGTTCATGGCACTCATCCCTTCCCTGGCCCCAGAGGGATGCAGGATTTGGGCACTCACTCCTGCATGTGATGTTCTTCTGCTGTTTGCTCCATCAGCTCCTGAGCAGCCACAATCATTGGGCAGCAGCAACAGGGCACCAGTCATTCTAAAATATTAATTATTTTACTTAATATTTACTAGAGCAATATGCAACCATAATGCTCTAGTTTTGAAGAAGAAACAATGAGTGGAGAGCAGAAGGAGGGATGAGAGATTGGTACCTGAGCAAATACTGAGACTCAAGAAGAGTTTCTCCATCGACCTCAGGTGAGGTAAAGCTCCTTCCAAAACAGTTAATTTCTCTTCCTTGCGGCTGCTGCTCTAAGCATCAAGCCTTCTCCAAAGCTGCTTCCCTTTTCTAATTTATTTTATGCTGTTGTTTTTTTAAAAAGGTCATTTCAGAATTCCTCTGGGTCCCATATATACCGTGCTACCACCTTGCAGAGGCTCTCGGCGGTACCGTACAACTACATATTAGTCACAGGAGAACAGGAACAGATAGCCAGGGAGAAGCAAATCTAAAAGCAGTGAACCATCAAATGTAAAGAATGCAGGAGAAAGCTGACAGCTGAAGGACTGTGCAGAGTCCCTAAATCCAGAGTTTCTGAAAGGGCACTGTTTTGGGGTTTTTTTCAGGAGAAGTATTTCCAATAGCCTCCCTCCACTGCAAAAGGGAAGGACTTATCTACTTGCCATCACTGATTGCCTGGTGTAAAGTGCTTTGCATTAGGCTGAAAGAACACAGTCGAGTGCTTCCAGATGGTGAGAGGCAGCAGGCAGGATGGCCAAGGCCAGGCAGTGCCCGGTGCCTGCTCCCCACCCGCTGCAGGTCCGGGCACAGCCTGGCCCTGGAGGCTCCTGCTGCCTGCAGGCAGCTGCTGCTTCTTCCCCTGCACTGCCTTCCCTTCCCCAGGGTGAGCAAACACACAAATGTGCTTCCTTCTGGCTCGTGAGTAAGAGTAGCCTGACAGAGACATTGCGGATGGGAGTTCTAGAGGGGACAGAGGAACCTCCAGGCAGTGACTGTACCAAGAAACTGACCACTTTGGGCTGAACGCTGCTATGAGATTTAGAAAGATGCCCAAACCCATTTAAAAATGTATTTAGTGTTGGGAAATCCATCATGGTCTGTAGCAAGCTGCTCATTATTAAAACCATTTGCCTTTTTTTCTGTTCTGAGTGTTTCTCTCTCCAGTTGCTGGGCTCAGATCATGCCATGATGTGACATCCAAGGGTCCTCTACTGCCAGAGCCTTCCTCACTGTTAGTGCTTCTAAAACACCTCCCAACTCTTCTCAAAGAAACGAATGAGCTGAACTCTTATCCTATAAGCCAGGACTTCTAGGGCACACACCATTCTTGTAATTTTCCTTTCTCAGAACCACTTTTAAATTTTTGACATTAGTGCCGCAAAAACGGTCTGCCTTTATTTCTCTGTATCATGGCAATATCTGCATGAGCTCATTCTCCTCCAGTTCACACATTCAAGGTTCCTATTTAATTTTTCAGCTGCTGCAGGCAGCTGACATTGAGGTGTTTATCATTTCAAAAACACAGTCACCTCA
Organism: Illadopsis cleaveri; assembly: GCA_013399915.1. Lineage (NCBI taxonomy): Eukaryota > Metazoa > Chordata > Aves > Passeriformes > Timaliidae > Illadopsis > Illadopsis cleaveri. Next base: position 331,635 of record VXBB01019593.1, on the reverse strand, counting down.
GCCAGTCAGCATGACCTATTTTCCTGGTTCCTGGACCTCATATTTTTTGTCTTGTTCAAAGGACTCTGGTTGTTCATTGGATCCAGATAACTTTAAAGAACTGATTCATTATTTACTAATTTGCCAGTTCTTCTGTCATCTGTGATTTTTGTCTTAGAATTTGGGTATTTTCTTCTAGATTATCAGTAATGATGCTTTATGACACTGAACCAAAAATAGATTGCTGGGCAACTGAAGAGAAGCAGCCACACTGAATGTGAGTTCCCTGCTCCCAGTTATTAAAATATCTGTAAAGGTGAAGGCCATCTTGAAGGTACATTTAAAACAAACTTTTGGAGATCCTCCAAAGTAGAGAAAGAGAGACTTGTACACTACTGCCAAAAGAAACAAAGCTTAAATCTGTTGTCATTTGGGTTTTTTGTTTGTTTGTTTGTGGTTTTTTAACAGCCTCTTTTTCATGAGAAAATACTTTTTACCTATGTCAGGGCTTTTAAGTTCTGAAGGATAAGGACATAACAGGAAAGCCATCCCATTATTGTCCTGCGAACTCTTTCCTATTGCTGCCATATATGCAGCATGTCAGGGAGAAAATTTTCCTTTTTAAAATGTCTCTCATCCTTTAAAATTTGAGGAGAGTCACTGTTTACTCTCAGCTGTCATTTCTAGCAAAATAAAGGAGAAAGTTTGGCATAAAAAAATCCCCTCCCAACCTTCCATCTTTTTCTCTGTTTGAAGCTATATGCTTGATAAGTTCTAGCAATATGAAGCTTCAAAAATCCATTTCCTTTAAGTTTGAACTAGAATAGTTTCCTATTATAATTTGAATACTGGTCAGGCTTTTCAATCTACTGCAGGAAGCCATTCGAGGATGTGCCAAATGTTAAATGTTAGCATTATTTATTGTGGTATTGTCAGCACAGTTTTTTTCCAAAAGAGATCCATACAGAGTAGTCCGCAACCCACACAGCTGTGAGGAAGCAGCAACCTGAAAGTGGCTTTAGGGCACCAAATTATTGGCAAAAATATCAAGTAACCTGCAATTCTTGACTCCCCTTGCCCTATGAATGCCTTCTGCCACCAGGGATATTTTGATGTACTTCTAGGAAAGAGAAGCTTTGAAACAGCTTCAGTAGAAGACAAGACTGAGAGAAGGATGTGTTCACACATTTGCTGGTAAGTGTTTTATCTTTGCAGGGCCCAAAAGAAGGCACAGAAAACCAAGCTGTGAAGAGTCTCTGGGAGACTACATATTTAACTTTAGGTGTGCACTTGTACCCAGATAAATCAGGGTTTCTGGTGGCTTCTCTAACTCCCTTTACCACAGGCACTGGAGTTGCTCAGCCCTTTGCAGTTCTCTTGTTGGCAGACAGCTTCTTAATACATGAGATCTTTCTAAGACTGATACAGAGAAGGTCATATGCTTTTTCCTGAGCTCTGTGATTAATAGTATACAAGGCTTTAAAAATATATAGGAAGAGACAATAATTGTCAAGGTTTAGGTGTATGTCTAGTGAATTCATTGCTTCCTTCAGGAGACAATTTGCCATACCTCTGATGGAGTAAGACAGTCTTGTAAACAAAAGAAACTCTAATGAATATAACAGGGAGAGAATGAGGCTTTTGTCCCCATTGTCACATAAAATATCTCCCTCTCCCCTTCAGTGCAGGAATGCTTAGCAATACTATGTTTGAATCCCACCTAATAAGAGCAGAAAATAGAATAATTTTGCAGCATGAAGACCAGTTTCTAAAAGCAGGAGAGGTTCAGTCCGGGCATCATTAAAATTAGAGTCCAGTTCTCAGTCTCCAGCCTGTGATCCCCCAGGGCAGGGACAACACTGCCCTCAGTGTCATTCCCGAGTTGTTGAGGGCTTGTCCACTCCACAGCCAGGGAATTCTGTCCCTGGGAAGCCTTTCTCCATTTCTTTCATCTAAAAACCTTCTCCAGCAATCTGAGGTCTCGTCATTGTCAAACACACGGAGCAGACCTGCCCTCCATTTCAGGGTTTCAAGCCAAAAAAACCACACAACCAGTGCTCTAATTAGCAGCTCTGCCGACTTTTTCTGGACTGCAAAGGATTGAGGAGTCACAGCCAACCTTTGATTTAAAATCAAGAGAGTTACAGCCTGGTCTTCCTTTGAGAAGCAGTGATTTCTGCACTCCGGGACTCATTAGGGAGGAAGCTTCTACCACCATACACACACTTTATTAAAAAGCTGAAAATTTTAATAGATGAGATGTTCCACCCAGATGCTCCATTCTATCCCTTCTCTCTCCGTGCCCACCAGAGATCTGTGGGGATGGAGGAACTGCACCATTTCCCTGGTTCATCCAAGGGAATTTTATGCAGGGAAAAAACCCCACGCTGCAGTGAAGGTTACTTTGCTGGTTATATAACGGCTTGAGGTGGGGATTTTTTTTGGACTCCTCTGTTACCAAGGCTTTTCAAAAGTCCACAATAGGCCCAATTTAGCTCAACCCTCCTCTGAGTGCCTTGCAGCAACTGTGAGAGCAATTAAGCAGCATTATTCCCCAAGCTGTCTTCTCCTCAATTATGTCGGCAAACAAAGAGGCGTGACTGGGTAAGACCCTCTCTATTACACAAACCAGCCCTACTTATTTTCACTTTGATCAGGGGAATGAAGTCAGCAGGGAACAGGGAAGGCAAAGCAGCACGTTCTCTCTTGGACTTTTGAAGTTTACAAATTAAAAAAAAAAAAAAAAGGAGAGAGCGATAGAGAAAGAAAATAATGATGATATAGAATTGGAAATTTAATCCATCCCTAGTGTGGAGCACCAGGTACACCAGGCAGGACAGTGGGGCCTCAGTTCCTGGGACTGGAACTGGGCAGCCATTAGAGTTAGCTTAATGAAAAGCAAAGAGAAATTTCCATTGGGAGTCTATCTTTCAAAATCCCACCTTTTTCAGAGGAACTCATAACTGGATAATCTATTTTTTCTGTTTCTGATGTGGGAAGAGATACCCTTAATTGCTGTGCCTCTACCTCATCTCTTAAGAAAGTAAATAAAAGCCAAGGAATTATGATAACTTGAACTATGCTATTCTTTTATTGGTATGAATGTATAGTTTATATACATTTGTACCAATAAATTATACATTATAGTCTGCTGGATATAAAACAAGAATGTATTCCATGAACTAATAAACTCTTCTTTCTTTCAGATTTCAGTAACTGCCACATCCTTTGGGTTAGGTTTTATTTAATTGGGCTTATTTGGGTGCAGGTTTTTGACTGATCTGAGACAGAATTTTTTGATTGTGCTGAGACAGAATAAATGTTGCCCCACATCACAGACCCCCCATCACCTCTGCTAGAAAAGCAGACTTTGCATTTCCCAGCTAATGAAACATTCAGCAGTGCCTAGGCAGGGAGGGTTACTATCAAGCTCTCCCCAGTGAGAGGTAAAGTGCATCACAGTGCTTCTATTAGCTATTGGCTATTTTGACATCTCCCTTTAAACATTCTTGTAGCAGCCCAGAAGAAGGGAGCTGTGTGGGTTCCTCGGGGTCCCTGGGAATGACCCTGGGGAGCTCCAGCAAAGCTGCACCACATGAGAAACCTGCACATCTCCCTGGGCCAGATCCCCAACAATGTCTCCAGGATGTATGAACACAGGCCTTGCTCGAGGGATTGTTTTTTATATATAAATTTAGTGTTTGCAAAAGCAGTGGGTGCAGAGTAATGGAAACAGAAGCCACAGAAAGGTTCTGATGGCTGAGGAGAGAGTGAGAGGAGATTAAAGCTCTTTATGTAAAAACTTTCTCGACCATTGCTTCATTTTAATCTCTTATTTATTACTGGTTGCATCTGCTTATAAATTAGGCCAGTAAGTTGTCTGGAGCTCTTAATAGCACATTTCACTGCTACTTTGAAAGATCATCTCTACAGTCAACAAAATAATATTAATGGGTCATTACTCCAGTAAAGCAAACCACTGAATGATAACAGCAGCAGCATTAACAGGATGGTGATAATGAACTCTTGGAACTTCTTTAGTGCTGAGTGTCAAAACACTTTCCCAAGGAGACCAGTATTTTTTTTACCCCATTTTATACCCGGAGAAACTGAGAAAAGGGGCAATATCTGGACTGTTGGACAGAAACACAAGCAGATGCTTGCAGCTCAGAACTGAAATGGATATTCCTCACAGGCCATACCCTAGAGTTTTAGTTTTAATTTACTCTCACCTTCTCTCCAAGTCTGAGCCTCTGCCAGCTCAGGGGAAAGCTTCTCTGAAGCAGGAGGAAAGGCTGTGGTTGCCCATTGCCACTGTCATGTCACTCCTTTACTAGTTCATGCCTGCAGAATTTCATCTCTCTAGAGGTGTTTTCTCTAGAAGAGCTCCTAGAAGGAGCCCTAGAAGCAGCTCATTTCCAAAAGCCATGCTGTGTATACTGCTGGGTTTTTTAGGGCTTGCCTGAATTTATGTGGGAAAACTAATCCAAAAATCCTCTGTGAACTTGCTCAGAATCAAAGTGGCCTGAAGTGATTTAAGCTAAGCTAATGAAGGCCTGACTGAGCTTCTCTGCACAAAGCTTTTGGTGCCATTTTAATCATTCACTTTATCACACCCTAATTTTGGGCCAACAGCATTACAGACAAGCCCTCTCAAAATAAAGGAGAAACACAAGAAAGGACTACAGGATGTGGGTGACTATCAATAAGAATTTTCCTAGTAACTATGCAACAAAAGCCAAATCTTACAGTCCTGACCAGGGAAGACAAGAGGAGTCGGCATCAGAGACTTGTGAAAAATGAAATCAGGAGTTTGGCAGTTCAGAATCTTCTCTGAGTCTTTAATTCTGAGAAAGAACCAAGGATGGAGTGATTCAATGCAGACATCTCTGACTCTTATGTCTGGAGAGAAGAATCTGAAAATGTAACTCCCTAAGGACTAAAGACAAATAAACTCAGATTTCACCCTTTCCTTTTGACCTTTTCCAATTCCTCATGAATTCCAGACCAGCCTCAGCATGGTCAGGACCCAGTTCCTCCTTCCCAATGCAGGGGATGGGGTCCAACATCACATTCCCAGGAGTGAGCCCAGCCTCCTGGGGACCTTCCTCTCCCAGAAGGAGGGAGCTGAGCCTGCAGCAACCATACTTCAAATACTTTAAAAGATAGGTTTTTCTGCTAATCTGCTCCACTTGAATAGTCAGTGCTGGAAGCAGACCAATGCCTTAGAGAAATACTTCAGTTTCTCTCAGCTTTGGAACATGGGCATCATTTTTGATCTGCCTTGTGTGCTCTCACTAGATCAATGTATCATCACAGCAGTTCCCCCTGCTGAAACAGGGCCATCTTTCTCCCAGCACAGCAGAGTGTCTCATCACCTTAGACCACAGATCAACTCTAATTTTCTTCTCTCTAATACAGAAAACTGCCATTTTGCCCTGCTTGTATCCTCTGAGAAAAGCACTGTAAAGAGAATTTTCTTACCTTCCCTTCACACTATGTCCTTCCCTTCTAACACAGCTCTTCTCTCACCCCTTTTTCGTGGCCACATCAAACCTAAGCTGCTTGGTCTGTATTTTCAAGGCACTTCACAACTTTTATCTGCCTTACCCATCGTTTTTCACTGAGTTTCAAGAGATCATCTCTCACCTTCAATCAGCCCCAGTGCCAGATGGAAGCAGCCCCAAATCCTCCCCCCACCCCTCTCCATACAGCTAACTAACATGAAAACAGCAACTCCTCCCTTCTGTGCCAGAGACTGTGGCAGATGGCACCACCCTGTTTATCACAGGATAATCCTTTTCAAAAAGAAGATAAGGAAAAAGAAATACACAAAGTTTAATGAGGACTTTGAAATGGAGTTCCTGCATGTGTATAGAGACTGGAAGTCATCTCTGGGGTCACCAAGTGCAGTTCCTTCTATCATGTGCACTACGTTGTATTAACTCTCCATAAACTTACTGAGCTGTGGCTGGTAGTTGGGATTCTGTTCATTGTCATTCCTTCCAGAAAGCTGTTCCAGCCTCCCTGTCTTAATGGCTAGAAAACTTACTTTGATTTCCAGTGTGATTTTATTGGTCTCCAGTGCAAATAGTCCTTTTTTCTCCCTAAGGTTTTTACAGGCAGTAATCATAACCCTGCTAAGCCTTTATTTTCCTATGATCAACAAGCCATGCTCCTTTAGCCTTCCCTTGTAAATCAGGCTCTCCATTCTCCTGATCTCTCTAATACCCCCATCTGTGTGTGTGTCTGTTTTAATTCACATTTTTAAAGCACAGATATTCACAAATGGCTGTAGCAAACAAGGATGCTGAAAGCTTCTTTCCTGTGCAGACGATACTTTTGCTGATGTAAGCTGTGTCCTTTTCACAACTTCCACAAAGTGGACATAATTTTGTCCAGAAATTTTGATTCTGTAGAGCTGATGGCAGACTAAAAGGCCTGTACACACTGGTCTCTCTATTACTCTTCCTTTCTTAAATACAGACACTGTGTTTGCTATTCTTCAGTCACATAGTGCCACCCTTGAGTTGATAGATTTATTAAAAACTCTTACTACCAGATTTGCAATTTCACACATCAATTCTTCCAGAACTTTAGGAGCAAAAGTTTCCACTCCACAACTCTCCACTCCCCCCAACATGTGCTATGGAAGACTTTTAGCTTTTATTCCACTTATGGTGAGGGAAACTCTGTTCCCACGTGCTCCTTCCCATTAGTCACTGCACTTTTACCCCTGTGCAAACTGGTTGAATTTCTGCACACACACATTGAGATGTGATCCCCAGCATGGTGAGTGATGGTTTCATGCCTACAGTGAAAGTAGGATATTGGATTTGTGCTGAAATGTTAAGAAACACATAGGATATATTAAGCATTTCAGAAACTTAACGGGAGTGTTAAGATGAACAAGTATGCTTTTAAAATCTCCTTGTAATGCTTGAGGTGGAATAAGCACCATGTATCGACTGGGCCATTAAAAGAAAACCACTTCCAGGATTTCAGTGCATTCCTGCAATGAAGTGAAATGAACAATGCTTGTGCCAACCAGAGGCTCAGTAGTTGCTTGGGATCCTCGTGGGAAACTGAAGCCCAAAAGATGAAGGAAAGAGGGAATAAAAAAAAAACAAAAAAAGAAAAAAAAAGGAAAAAAAAAAGAAAAAGAGGAAAACAAATATTATAAGATACCTGAACAGTTATTTCATTGCTGCAGAAAAAAAAATTGCCATATGCCTTCTTTAGGAATGGCATCCTAATGCTCTTCCTTTTGAGGAAATCAATGGAGTGCACCAGAGGAGTCCATTAGCATCAGAGTCAGCTGCTGTGCTGTGGATCTGCTCTCTGATATCCACGGGAGCCCTCAAATTCTCCTTGTACAGCCCTCTTTAAATCTGTCTGACACAAAAATGGGCCCCACAGCTGGAATACTCCAGGCTCCCTCCAGGTGAGGCTTAACTGGAGCTCAGGAGCTGGTGAGCTCGCTGGGCTGTGCCAGGAGGAGTGGAGAGGGACACTCACTCTGCTACTGCCTTGGTGAAAGTCCTGGGAGACAACTGGCACTGGACACAGGGAAAAGGCTGTGACCACGAAGTATTTAAAAAGCAAGAGATGTGAGCATGTGAGGTACCAAGAGGATCGCTGCAGCCTCTCCTTCCTGTTTCACCCTGGGTACATCCCTCCGCTGACACGCAGCGAGGTGCAAAACACAGATTACATCTTTTCCTTGCCTCTCCCTGAAGCACGGGTGCACGAAGCCAAAGGGGCCAAGCGGGTCCAGGAGGGAGGCAGGAGGAGCAGCCTCCTGGCCCTGGCCTGGGCTGCCACGCTGCTGCTAAGCAACGTGCAGGCACAGCCCGCAGCCCGCTCGGAAAACCGATCGAGGCAGCACCGCGCCCCCCTCGCGTTAAATGTCAGTTTACAAATGGAAGTGACGGATCACAAACCATTCCCCTCTGTAGTGATGCGGTCTCATCCTGAACCCATCTCCCTGTGCCCGCCTGGTGCAAAGTGATTCCACCTCTGCTAAATGACTCCCAGAGTCTCCAAAGTACAATTTTGTTTTATAGTCGCTGTCAAACCGAAACGTTTCATGTTAATTTCTTACAACCTACTCCGCTGTCTGCTCCGCTCCTATTTGATATTTATTCCCCTGTCAAATGTGCATTTATTTGCTGACATTTTTATTAAATTAGACTGTAATAAATCTGTCTGCATTTATGTTTATGTCCCTTCATGCGGAGGACCCCAAAGTAAGTTCCATACATTAATTGCATGGCCAAATGCTCATAAGCATTTCACAGAGGGTAAATAAAGTCAAAGTACTGGTAATCAAAAATGATAACAGCCCAGCCTGGCCAGGCTGGAAAGGGACCGAGGGAAGCAATGTTTTTGTAGCAGTGGGCAATCATCTCTCTCCTGAGCAGAGGGGGAAGTTTCTGGGAACAGCCCCACTTCCAGATTGTGAAAATTCACACTTTTTATTTTCTTCTAGACAGGATAGAGAATTTCTTGAGCCCCACTGTTAGCAGATTTTTAGCAGTAAAAACCCAGCTTTTAAATGGTTGCAGCTTACAAAATGTTGCCATAAGATACATTACAAAGGACATTCCAGTGTGCAATTATTGGTCAAACGCCCCCCAGCTCTTAAAAGAGCTTTAAAAAACCTCCTTAGCTCACCAAACCCTGAGTAAATACAATTCTGCACGGTAAAAGTGAGGCATAGCAGAGTGGGATTTGCTTGATGTCACCCACCAAGCCCGCACCAGTCAGGAAGGAAGATCAGAACAGCTAAATGTCATCTGGAGAAACCTGGGGGACCACATCAGCTCTCTCACATTTGTGTCATTTGAAGCTTCCCCCCAAAACCTGCATGCAAATGGGTATATTTTTGTGTGTAGTAGCTTTTTTTTTTTTTTTTTTCCCCACAGCAGCAACAGGGAGAAGAGCAAGTTAAAAATTCACAACAGCAAGGTCATTCAAGGTTGAGGCTTTTCCTCAGCCCCCTCCTGCTGTCTCCTGTCCTGTCAGTGGTGCCCTGCAATTCCTGGGCATCTCTGTGGCATCTTAACCAAGGGCCTCACACCTTCCTCCTCCCTCCACGCCACTCACACCCAGCCTGACGAGAGGAATGCAGAGGAATTCAGAGCAGCTCCCTCCAGCTTCAGAGGGCTCCAAACACAGGAAATTTTTTGGCTAAATTGCGATGTCTCGAAATTGGCAACAGCGCGCTGATTATGTCTCATTGTGGCTCTGATGTCCTTGGCGATGGAGCTGGGAGACCACAAAGTGAGTATAATGCTCCTCTATGTGACTCTAATGACTGATGATGCTCTGCTGTGGGTAGCAATTTTGAAATAACTGAGAATGACGAGAGAGAATATTGCCTTTGTCTTCTTGCTTCAGAAGAACTTTACGTGTAACTAAGGAGTACGACGCAGCGCTGCCAGCCACACACGCTGCTAATAGGGGAAATTTGCAGCCCCATCAAGCAGTTTGTGCTAATCTGCCCCATAAAGAGCCCTGCAGGGCAGGCTGAGCTGCTGAAGTGGGGAAAGGTGGGTGCTCTCTCCTAGTCAGGGGCTTCTCACCTGCAGGAAGAAACCTCAGGACACAGGGACAGCCAACAAATTCTGCAGACCACAGGACCAAATTAATAAATTAAATTAAGTGTAGCTTTTTTTTAAACTAGGCACCAGATGCTTTCCTCACTCTGGTTGCTTCCTGTCATTCTGATAGCTCAGAGGAACCATCTCACTGAATAAAACAAGTGCTGATCTCGCAGAGGGATGAATTGAATGCTTTGGTGACACGCAGAGAATGCAGTTATGTTGTCCTCGAGACCTGACCTAGTATTGCTGTTTGCCAGCCCTCTGTGCCACAGAGAAGTGCCAGCGTGCTCTGGAGTGTCTCCTGTGCTCTGTGACCCTCTCACAGTCAGCATATGCACAGGGGACACACAAAGAGTGTCCCTCATTAGACAGGGATGGTGGAGATGATGGAGCTTCTCTCCTGCCTCAACCACCCTCTGACAGGGCATGAAGGACTTGTGTGCATATGAATGTCACTGTCAGTCAAATGGAAGCACCGTGTCAGCAACCATCCTGTGAGTGGGGAGGTGAGGAGGAAAACACGGGGAGGCTGAATGCAGATCCCACCCCTGACATGTTCTACAGAGAGCTCCAGAACTCCTCTGAGCCTCACCCAGGATCTTATGCCCATCCCAGCCCTCCACGAGGAGAGCCAGAGACATGAGCCCTCCCCAGACAGAGCAGCCTCAGCCCCAGTGTGGCTGAGGGACCAACAAGCACAGCGACCATCACACATGAGCTATTTTAATTTTTACACACTGCCTCAACGAGCTAATTTAAACTTGTGTAGGTCAGTCTCCAGAGATTGAAGACTGACATAAGAGGGGCACAAAAATCTATTTCTGATCTGCCAGAACAGCAGGTCCTGAGAAGTCCAAGTGCTGTGCTGGCAGCGTGGTTTGCCTTTGAGGGATGGGAAATCAGAAAAGAAGAGGTCAGCTCACTCCAAGATAAGACAGCTGATTTGGAGAAGTGTCACCATGAAGTTGTTGCTTTGATGGTCATTAGGGCTCCTGAAGATACTGGACTGAGCAAATTTTGTTATCATCTATCCTGAAGGATTTTAAACTCAAGATATTGTTGAGAAAATGAACTCCTTGCTCAAATCCCAGTGCAGACTCGATTCCCATGGTGGCCCTTCTGCTCCATAGTTTATCTTCCCCCTTCTCACTGCTGCAGGAGCCAATGAAGAACAGAAATGTACCAACATGTCTGAGTAGATCTGTGTGAAAATCTTTCCCTATGAAGAGCACAAGTCAGTGCCCAATGGATCTGATCTCTGTGCTCTGATCCCTGCCTGAGCTCACAGAGGAAATGCAGAGAAGGCAATGTTTTCTCACACCTCAGGAACAATTTAGGTGAGGCACATAAATCTGTGTCCTGTTCCACCCAACAACAAGCCAGAGAGTCTTTTTGAGCCAGAAGAGACTGATCTTACCTAAAGGCTGCTCCAACAAGCCACAGAGGCAGCACACAAGTGGTTTTCTGTGCACCAAAAGCCCATTTCTGCTCCTGCCTTGTATTGTTCCTTTTAAACAGAAACCATTCTGAAGCAGTTTGTGTGCCCTTAATGCATTGCAGAGTATTGCAGCTTTCTGGGCAAAATCCATTCCTTGCACGGGATGAAGACCATGCCCAAGACCTGTTTCCACCTTAGCCTGGTGGGCTTTCCACAACTCTAAACGGGGATGACAGCTCTGGTAGGTGAGCTCGGAGGGATCCAACACAGGCAATTTAAAAAGTCAGTGCTCCCAGCACTCCACTCTCCCCCAGACAATTAGAGGCAAACATGTGCCTGCATTTCAATGCCTTCAGCACGGAGGTTGGCATATCAATGTAAGCACAAAGTTCAGACAAAGCTCTGAACTCACCCTGAAGGAGCAGCACAGCCAGGGACAGATCTCTGCTAGCCCCATCCCTTGAGCCCATATTTTCACACTCAGCCTCCTGCCATTCATGGTGTTTGCTGATTCTTGCAGGATTTCTTGACCAGGCTGTTCTGAAAGAGATTTGGTGCTGGTGCACACAGTGGGTAGTCGTGGTTGCAGTGGGAGTCTGTGTGTGTGTTCCTGCAAACCACCACACAGGGATGATTTTTTGCACAGAAATTTGCATCTAACAAAGTGAGCAGCTTTCCCAGCTTTTTCCTTCCTCAGACCCACTTTGATGTTCCAAATGAGTGGCTTTTGCCTCTTTTTCTACAAGTGAACATTGCTTTTCCTCAGAAACACTGGGGAACAATTAGAGCAATGAGAAAATGGTAAAAATAACACAAACCCATCACATTCCTCACGGCACTGACAGACGGAGTGCTGTGTGGTATGGCAGAGAGCAGAAACATAACACATTTAAAAACCAAACAGGTGAGCACTATCTGTACTTTAAATCACTCATAACCACTCTCGCTTTGCTAGAAATATTTCAGGAAGCCAGAACACCTCCATGGCCCTGTGAGCACATTTAACAGTCCTTGGTAATTTGTCACTTGGGATGGCAATCACTGTTGTGCTGGTTTTGTCTGGAGTAGAGCTAATTTCCTTCATAGTAGCTGGTGTGGGGCTGTGTTTTTGATTTGTGCTGGGAGCAGTGTTGATAATCCAGGGATGTTTTCATGACTGTCAGGCAGGGCTTACACAGAGCCAAGACCTTTTCTGCTCCTCACCCCATGGTTCAGGAGGCTGGGGGTGCATGGGAATCTGGGAGGGGACACAGCCAGGCCAGCTGACCCCAACTGACCCAAGGGACATCCCAGGCCATGTGGTGTCATGCTCAGCATGGGGGGACACAAAGGAACGGGGGGACTTTCAGAGTGATGGCGTTTGTGTTCCCAAGTTCCAATTATGTCTGACAGAGCCTGGCTTTCCTGAAAATGTCTGAGCCTGCCTGCCCATGGGAAGTGGAGAAGGGATTCCCTGTTTCTCTTTGCCTATTAAACAGCCTTTGCTTCGTTTCCTCCCTTCCACACTTCTGGTTCTCTCCCCCACCCCACCNCTGACCCCAACTGACCCAAGGGACATCCCAGGCCATGTGGTGTCATGCTCAGCATGGGGGGACACAAAGGAATGGGGGGACTTTCAGAGTGATGGCGTTTGTGTTCCCAAGTTCCAATTATGTCTGACAGAGCCTGGCTTTCCTGAAAATGTCGGAGCCTGCCTGCCCATGGGAAGTGGAGAAGGGATTCCCTGTTTCTCTTTGCCTATTAAACAGCCTTTGCTTCATTTCCTCCCTTCCATGCTTCTGGTTCTCTCCCCCACCCCACCGCGTGGGGCTGAGCTGCCAGCTGGGGTTAAACCACAACTGTATTTTTTTTATACTCTTTCATTTGTGGCAGCACTGCGGTACAAAAACACTCAAACATTGCTAGGTTAAAATATGTGTTTTCCCAGTGGTAATTAGTACAAGAAAATCAAGCTAAACGTATTAATTTGAGTTGGCTTTTTCATTCTCTTCCTGTAGTTTTTACACTTCACAGTCGCAATAATTGTAGCCCTTATGAACAATTATGTGAAATTATGTAAAATGCAATATGATCAAGGTATTAGACTATTATTATCCCAGCTGTAAATGCATGAATCATTACTACAGAGTACCTAAAACCCCCAGAATTGTCTGTCAGTTGGAGTTTAGGGGCCTTTTTTTGTCTTTTGGATGTTGATGACAATTAAATCATACCTTGATAAATATAAAAGGAAAAAAATCCAGCCTAGCTATTATGAATCCTCATTAGGTAGCAAAAGAGTGGTTTTCATGTTTTGCCATTTAGTTAATTGTCTGGCTTGTGAGTTATCTGAGAGAGTCTTTTCTGAAGCAGGAATCCAGGCAGGGCTGGGCTGGATGTGAGGGGAGCCCTTGGGGATCAGCCTGGTGGGGAGAAGAGATTTGGCAGGCTGGAAGAGGGCTTGGCTTGGTGTTTATTGAGTGACCTGTTGAATGCATGACAGAGAGCTCACAAACGACAGAAGGATCTGGAAGGACTTTAGATACAAATGAAGCCAGAAATTTCCCTCTTTTGACCCCTGTTGCTCTGCATCCTGGGGTGCAGTGTTTTCTCTTGGGCATAAAAAGTAGAAATAATTTTTAAAATATCTTTGTATTATATGTGTGTCTATGTAAACCTCCATCATTTAAAAACAGGTATTTTTATTTTTTTTTTTGGAAAGGCCAACAAGCTTCATATTAGTGCAGAGCTACATCCTACTCCTTTAACCTGCCCTCAAAGTCAACAGGACTGTAGACAGATGAGGAGTCTCAGCATCACAGTCAGATACCAGGATGTGTATTAATTTCCCTCTGTGCTGAAGGAGAGCTATCCCCACTCATTTCAGAGGAATTAAATTAGTATGCTGGGGGAAGGAACACCATGACCTGTTTCTTTCTGTTTCCTATGGATGTGTGTGATGATTTGAATGTGAGACAAAACTGGAGATTGCTCAGGAAATTCTCGTATAATTCACTTTCTCCTAAAGCTTGCAGGAACCATGAAGATCATATTACAGTGTTATAGAAAATAACAGAGCCTTGAAATTAGGTGGAAAAGTCATGGAGAGAAATGTGGCTGAGCCAGGTTCTATTGAAATTATTTGCCATTGTCTTTTTTATGCTGAAAACAGAACCGAGATAAAGCACTAACAAATATGGGGCAAGGTGCCTAGTGTATTGAAAGTTGAATAACCACTATGAATTGGTCAAAATAATGGAACAATTATTTATATGCAAGCCTGGAATAGAGAAATTTTTGCCTTGGATGGTAAAGGTAATGGGCTAGATTTATCTTTCTCATTGCTCCTATAGCCCATCCCTCTTCTTCTTCCTGATCAGACCTGTAGGAACACACATGGATTTGCTGACACTACTGCTCCATCCAACACCTGTGGCACCAAAAATGGACAACTAATTCATTTAAGAAGAGGACACTGGATCCAAAATAACAAGAAGTGTTTATCTTCCCTGTGAGGGTGGTGAGGCCCTGGCACAGGGAGCCCAGAGAAGCTGCCCCTGGATCCCTGGAAATGTTCAAGGCCAGGTTGGATGGAGCTTGGAGCACCCTGGGACAGTGGAAGATGTCTCTGCCCATGGCAGGGGGTTGTAACAAGATGATTTTTAAGGTCCCTTCCAATCCAAAGCATTTTGTGATTCTGTGAAGTGGCAAAGAGGTAAAATGATTCATCAAGGAAAAGGACACCACAAATGGTCCCCTTCTCTAGCTCAAAATACAACAGTCACTCCCTAACAGGTCGTTAAGGAGAGCTGGGGCTTTTAAGGAAATTACAGGGAAAAGCTAATGCCTCTTTTTCCCATTCATGGAATCAAGCCCTGATTTCAATGACAGGGACTGAGAGCAGGACTCAAATAATTCCTTAATCTACAGGGAGGATGCTCAATATCTCCATTTGGAGCAGAAAACCATCTCCTGTTTTAGGTTTTTGCCCACAGGGAGCAGTGATAGGGCTGCTTGTATCTGGAGTGGGGCTGCAGATGCCCAAGTTTGCAGTAATTATGTAACTGGCAAAGCCAAGCCTGTTAAACTTTAGATCAGCATTAAAAAATGCAAGAGAAAGTTATCGACCTAATTGCCTGGAAAAAACGATGCCCCTCCATTTGCAAGAATGAGACAATATTAATTGTCTCTTAATAACACAAGATTGTTGTTCAAGAGCCTTGTTGGACTTTATTTTTTCCTTGAAAAGGAGAAAAAGAACCCTCAAAATAAAAGTGTGCAAGGGAAGAAGCTAATATAACTAGAAGTGAAATGTTAATGTTATTTCATTAAATGATTTGTGAAGAATGAGATAAGAGATCAACATTCTCAAAGAATAATTTCTTTAAATACCTTGTGCTCGAGATTCCCCTCTAGGCAACTTTTCATCTTTCTTCATTAAAAAAATAGCATTAAATTTTATTAAAGAGTCCCAATTAAGCTGGTAACTTGCTTCAAAGAGCATCCAGGCTTAGGGGGATATGTTAAACGTTAACAGTGATGGGAAGATTCACCCGTAGAGCTGATTTTAAAAACAGCATCTTTCTGACTGGTACAATTTGGCTTGCACACCCTTGAGGCATTCTCCCAGACCTACTGATACTTATTTTGGGAAGCAGCACATAAATTCTTGGCTTTAAGGTCAAGTAGATGGCGAAGTTGGCTGTAACAAATGCAAACTTTTCCTGATAGCTTTGGAAGATGTCAAAAACTAATATCTAAAATGAATGTTTTTCTTAGATCCTGAATTGGTCTGATTTGAGGGTGGCACCACACACACCAGAAGCAAATTTAGCTTGAATTGAATTCTGTGAATTTAGCTTGCCTTGTTATTTAAGTGGAGTTGGCAATAAACAAAACACCTCAAAAAAAATACCCAGAGTCTTGGCTGGAGACAGCTCACAGAAAGAAAGATTTTGGTCCCATCTTAATTCTCACAATCAAAACCAATAGGAAAGCAAACACATTATATTGTTTTCAGAGGAATACTCAGGGTGTGAGGCTTGAAAACAAAAGACAGAAGTTACCAAGGACCCTCACAGCCTGGTGCTTGGGAAAGGGGCTGGGTGGGTGCAGGGTGATCCTGAGCACACCAGCATCCCCTGGGGGAGGTGGGAAGCTGTCTGGTGACAGGGGCAGAGTTGCAGAACACCTAATGCTGGCAGAGGTAGGAAACTGCCTTCAGATCCTACATGGCATGGAGTGAGTGCTTGGCCTGGCCAAACGCCCTTCTGCCAGTGCCTGACTGTGGGAAAGGGATGACCAACACTCCACCTTCATCCCTTTATGGTCTGGGGAGGAAGAGCAAGATATAAATACAAATATCACAAACCTATTCTGAAGATTTAGTAAGCCACAGTCTGAACTCTGTGGAAAAACCTGAGGGGAAAAATTCTGAGAAAACCACTTGCTATGAATCTTGTACAGTGACAATAGATAAATAGGACAGGAAGAAAAAACTGCAGTCCTCCCAGGTCCCTGCTGATCCCAGTGGAAACAGAATGGGAGGAGGAGTGAAGGACAGGTCTTCCACTTGAGAAAACCATCTTAAATCCATACTTCTCCTACCCTCTCTTGCTCCTGTGGCAGATCTCCTCTCTGAACAATACTGCACAAGGAGATTATTTATTCAGCCATCCAAATGTCACATTCATATTTAGACACTGATATAGTCCTTTGCTTAACATTCACATCCTGCATTTCCTTCAGTTCTAATCGAGTGCTAATTTCACATTCATTCTTCATAGCCATGTTTAGACAAGACACCCAGTGGTGCATACTTAGGGGGGTGTCTATTATTATTATTTATTTTTTATCAGAATATGTCATTCCCAGGCAAAGGATGTGCTGCTTGCAATGTAATTTTATATGCTGGATAACACTTGCATCGACTGGGAGGCACACAAGTCAATTACATATTGTATTGCAGATTATTTTATATTTATTATTTGCTGTCAAAGTGATTTTGAAAACCAATGCTTATGTGCTATGTGTACTTTACTATAAATAGGGGGACTCCTGGAGAAGGTACAGGGAACAGGATGAATTTAATTTGACAATTCTGTCAGAGGTAACCTCCACTTCTTTCCAATCTGCCACTTGCAACAAACAAGCCAAACTGGTGTTGAATGCAGAGAAAAAGAGCTGGAGAAACTCAGTAGTAAATATTACAGTGGGCAGATACAGAAAGGTTTGCTTCACCAGTTTAGGAAGGTGCACAGCAGGACTACATTTTCCTAAGAAAATGATTAATGGCACCCCTGAGATAATGCCTCCTCTTTTTCAGCTTTCCCCCCTTGTTTAATTCCTCTTACAGGAGTAAGGTTTAAAATTATACTTTTCTTCCTCTTTCAATGAGACAGCACATCTCACAAGGGAAAAATCAATTCTAAGTGGGAATTGTGTATATTGCAACATTTATATACAATAATTCTCCCCTCCCCTCCTCTCCCTTGTACACGTCTCCATCAGGGACAAATTATGGAGCCAATTTGCTGGAAGCACAACATGGCAGCAGCTTTGCCCCAAGGCTGGCTGAGCAATTTTACCTCTTCTCAGGCAACAGGAGGCTGCTGAGAAATTCTTATCAGCCCAGGACGTACAGGGGCTTTTAAGTGGAAGGAGAACAGAACAGAATTCTCTGGAAGTGGTCTAAAATGTTATACTGGTGTAATTAGGAACGAGGTTAAGTCTTGTCATGCTTATGTTACTTCTTTTCCTGGGGCTTTCTCAGGCCCCTGAGAGCTGGCACTGCCATCCAGGTGGGCTAAGCCAGGGGGATCCATCCTGAACAGAAACCAGGGAGGACTTACTGCTCCAGCTTCATTTCCTATCCCTTCTATATCTACACACACACATTATTAAAACGAAAAAATTAAAATAAAAAAAATGAAACTGTTGTTTACAAGTGAGGTGCCATGAGCACACATGTTCTGGGTGGAGAAGCCAGGAGATCAGATTTGATGGGGACCAAAAAAGCCCAGAAACATCCTTTTATCCTCCCCTTCTTGTGCAAAATTGTTGCTGCTAGAGCTCATCTATCCTGGTTCAGAGAGTGGCAGCGACTAGGACACACCCTGTGTGACAGCACAGCTTCTGGAGGGCGTGGCTGGAGGAAAAAGCAATTACATTTTATGTTCTATCTTCCCCTCTGCTTTGTTTTCATTATCCTATAAACCTTAACAGGGAATAATCAAGAGAGGCTCCCTGGCTGTACTGCAAGTTTACAGAGGTCAAAGCTGCTTGAACTTGCAACTTTACCTTAACTATCCTGTCAAGACAACACATGGACCTGCTCTCCAAATTGATTACATAAATCTTCAACACAACTGTTAATCACACTCCTTATTCCAGCTTATCTTTCACCGGAGATAAAGCTCAGTTGCTTGGCTGTTTATCATAGTGTTGGCATGGTATTATCTACCTTGAAACTTCAGACTCCCCCTGCCCAGAGGTGTGACAATTAATAGGAATCAGAATCGCGTTGTTATAGATAAAGTAAGATTTTGCTGAAGAGTCTTTGTAACACAGAAAAAATAGAAAAAGGCCATTATTATGCTTATTTTGCAAAGATGTCTTGTCAGCAGTTGCTTGATATATACCCTAATTTAGGTAGTGGTTTTTTTTGAATGATCAGGACTCAATTTCTCAAGTCATGAACAATTACAGATTAACTTTATTTCTTATTTCTAGGGTTACCCCTGCACTAAGCCCAAGCTGACAACCCAAAATCCTTCCAAACTGTTCTCTGCAGAAGAGAGGAAAAGGGAATTTAAGAATTAGAAAACAGCCACTGTTTCTTGCCACAATAATAGATATCCTCTTAATGCTCCCAGGAGGCTTAACAACAAGAAAAAATCACTTTTCTGAAGGACACGGTGACAGAAGAAACTGAAAATTATGTGGACCCTCAGTGCCTAGGGAATGAAACATAATATTAAAAAAATAGCTATCTACCTCACATGGTGGGGTGTGCTTTATATTTATCAGCTTCTGGCTTGTTGTTGGCCTCGAAGAATGAACCCACCATTAACCTCAAGCAGTGCCTTTTAATTTGCCTGAGGTCCTGACATGGCTCCTGGATGCTTTCATGATGATCCTTAGCAGGAGCTGTTGTAGAAGAAAAGCCATAAAAAGATGTGTTGTTTCTGCCTGAAGGGCCCTGGGGAGCTGGAGGGGAAGGCAAAGCAGGTGGTGGTGTCAGCAATGCTCTGAAGCCTGAAGAAAACCTTGCAGCAGAAACATCACCTTTCGTGCTCCCCTCCCTTCACAGCACCTCTGGTTTTCTAATGTGCATTTGCCTCATTGTACTTTTGTTTTGCTTTCTGCATAATGATGAAAACACAGGGCTGGGTTTGCATTATCTGGGTTTTTTTACGTGATATCTATAATTGACTTCTGGAGCACAACGGCGTTCACTGAGTGAATTGATTTAAAATTGCTGTAATAATATTGCAAAATTCCTTTATTAGTGCCAGAGTACATCAAGAAGAATCAGTGAGATTGCCATCTAGGATAATAAACACTTACAGGCAAGTGCACACAGTCCACAAAAAGTAGCAATTTTGCAACTGCTTTTCTTTTTTATTCTGTTTCTCCAACAGCCACTGGCCCATCATCACCACAAATTAGATGGCACCTACAGGAGCCATCTGGAAGGATCTGTTTTTCATACATAACATAAGTATTTGAAGAATATGAGGGAGAGAAGAGATGGGAGGAAAGAGAACCACCAGCACAGTGAACTGAGCTGGCAGTTCCTCATTATGTGCTAATGTTGGGAAGAAAGGGTTGATTGTCCCTCTCTTTACCTCAGCATAAATTCAGAATCACTCCAATGACTCAGAAAGTAAGTCAGGATGCTGAGCTGAATGGCCAAGCCTTAAATCCCATTTCCAGGACAGAATCCAAGAGATCCTTTCAAAGAATTCCAGGCCATCACTGCTTTGACTTCAAAAGGGTTTGGACTGGACCCATTTTCTCACAAAGCAGGAGGAACAAGGCTTAGACACCTCCCATGGTGTGGGTGCAGGCAGCCCTCCCTGGCTGATCTGCTGAGATCAGCCCACAGACTATTGAAAAACAAAGCATCCGTTCCCTGAAGACTCTGTGCCATGATCACTGTTTGAACCACTAAACAAAGCTGGCACCAGGAAACAGTCATTATTATAAGCCTTATTATGTAAGTGTTCCTTATGCTTTAATTTTTTGACTTCTGGATGCAATATTTCAAGGATATTTTACTGGATATTTTCCATGAGAATTAAGCCTGTGCCTAGCTGTGCTATTTTAACTGCCCTGCTTGGTCCAGACTGTTTGCAGAGCTATCACAGAGGCTCTCCAAGCCACTCTGTTTCGCTGAGCTTCCAAATTAAATTACAACACGTCGCACACACCTAAATTACACATCCCATACTCAGCTCATACACAACTGAAAAAAAAAATCACTTGTTAGCATAATTAATGCAATTATAGTCAGCAAATTTCAGATTCACTGGTGACTCAAACCTCAAACAAAGGAGTATTTTTAGAACTATGTAAATCTCATGGGATCCATTTACTCCTAGAAATCAGGATTTATTGATACCTATCACATCCCTAAAGCATTTCAGGTACCTCCATTGCAGTGCTAACTGGTGGGAGTCTGTCTGAGGGGGGCTGCCCTACCTCCTTCACTTAGGGAGGCTCATTGCTATAGCAACAACTGCATTCTGTGATTTGCTTGCTCCAAACACCCGCAAAAAAACATTCTGAAATGATCCATGCAAGAAAACCCAAAACAACTGTTCCTTTGACCTGACACAATTAATGTGTTCAAATCTGAATTATTTCCACCACAGGTTAAGCATTCTGAATTCAAATGACTCATATGCAAAAAGAAGGATTCCCACTGTGCTTTGGATTAAGGAGGAAACCCTTATTTTGAGCTCTCACTGTCCTCTGTGCCATGTCTGAACTTCACCAGAGTCAGAGATAGGAAACCCCTTGGTCTGGGTGGTGGGAGAGACCACTCAGACAGAGAAAGGAGCAAGGCTTTTCCACTCAAGCCCCAGTCACAGAGCACAGACATCCCTTCTGATACAATTCCTGCCTTAGCATTTCCTTGCCCAAGGCTTAGAAGTCACAGGGACGAGATGTGACCCTTCTGTTTGGAAGGGATGGGGTAATTCCACGGACACACTTGCTCCTCTCCTACTCAGAATTCTAAAAAAGGAGAAAAGTTGGCACTGCCCAAATGACCAGCAGCCCAGTCCCACCTCGTGGGTGACCTTGAGCAGGGTTGCTCAGTTTAACCCCTGCATTCCCAGCATTGCTGTCTGGAGACATCCAAATGGGAAAGCAGCCTTAAGCCACATATGAGCAGCACCATCAAAGTGTTTGTCAAAACACCTTGTGGAGAAAAATGAAAAGATATAATTCCTCCTTCCCTCTCTTTTGTAGATTATCCCAGTGCAAGTATAATTTGGAAGAAATAGGGCAGGACTGGGCATTCCATATTCCCCTCCTCCCCTCCCAGGAGGGAGAAAACAGACCCCTCACAGTGCAGAGAAACAAAATTTCACTTTATTTTTAAGCTTACCTGTGAGGTAAGAAAGGAAGGAAGGTAGGGCAGGCTAGTGGGGAGCAAAGCTGAGAATAAAGATCTGTGCTGCAGAAGGCATTTTATCTTTTTATCATTTTCTCTTGATACTGCAGATCTCTCTTGTTAAGTACTTCCTTTTCATGTCTTCTAATATCTACTGACAACTGAGGTGAATGAACCAACAACCATTTATTCAACTCCTAAAGGAGTGACAGTAATGAAATTCAAGGAGCAAAAGATACCAGCATTGCCAGTTCTGGCCTCAGCAGAAGCAGCATCTTCCAGTGGCCAGGAAAGGTCTTTCCAAAGCAGCAGTAATGGGGAATGTGACAGTAGCCTGATGATCTCATGGAAGTTTCCTCTTTCCCATGCAAATATTACCTCTTAGTCCGCATTTCCAGCATCAGAGCACTTAAGTAATAATGTCCCTGTCTCAGCTGAGAAACTCAGTGTGTGTTTCCCAACTGGAGTTTGTGTATTTCTGAGAATTTACATGTGAGGCAACTACCAGGAGTGAGGCTAAATGTAAGTACAGTGTTGCTGTGGAGGGATTCACAACCAAACTCTACAAACTGTTGCTGAATAAAGAACTGCCTTTATCCTCCCACCAAAAGGCTTCTTACTAACTATGCATCTTTCAAACGGTTTAAAAATGGAATTGTAAATTCAGCACAGAAACTAAGAATGTCTTAGAGCCTTGCTTTCCTTCCATGCAAATAAACATTTAACGAGAGAGGCAACTTGATGTGTAAAAGTTTGAAAGTTGTCAACTGCTGCAAGAAATCCCCCTTTTCACCACTTCCATTCAAAGCAAGATGGCATCAGTTTGGGATATGAATGATCTATTGCAGAGAATCTGATTCAGTGCCTCATAAAGGCAAATGCATCACTCTGACCCATCTGTTCTATGGACATAATCTTAATTGCAAACATAGGGTCACATCCCAATAAATCAGCCATGCTGCAGTGAGGGTGCCTACATTTATGCCAGCTGAACATTTACCCAGGGCTGCCTACAGCCATTTCTCAGTAGAATTTAGGGACAAAAGGAACAAGGAGATTGCTATCGACCCCATTTTTCCTTACAGTGACTCATATTTATTTAGCCTAAATGCTCTACATGGGTGAAATCCAAGTCTTACTCCAATAAACTCAAAACTTCCATGGACCACAATTTCACCCCATACATATGGCATGAGACAACAAAGATGCTTGGGATGAATGGCAAGCCATGCAAACATTAAGGAGAAATATATATCAAGTCACAGAGGAAATGCCATAGGATCTGTTCCAGGCTTGCAGAACTGAGGGTGCACAATCTGAGCATTGTTAGTCTCAAAATAAAGGTAAATTATTAGAAAGGATAGAAGAGAGAAAGCATCTCCATGATTCCCACTTCCCCAAATGGCACAGGCACAGATGATCTCATTAGCTCATCTGTGTAATTTACACTTCTAATATGGCTGAGGAATAAAACAAATATGCAGAAATAAGCAACAGGACGGGGACAGAAGAGGGGGAAACCTCACAGCCCTCTCTCATCTAAGCTCCTTCTTTCCTTGCCAAATGTTATACTCCCTTCCTGGGAACCCCTCCAAGTTTGTCTCTCCAGATGCCACATTGCAGCAGGCTGCCTGGAATCCCTCCTACCCACCTCCACATCACTCATGCTGAACAGGCAGGGCAAACACAGGGTGAAGGGAGTGTTTTATCCTTATTTATTTCCAGATGGAAAATCGAGCTGTGGAAAAAGCCAACAAAGAAAAACAACCCAACAAAACGAGCAACTAAAACAAAGCAACTAAAACAAAAACCTCCCTTAACCATCTTGAGAACAAACTTCTCCAGGAAAAAAATTGAAATACAAGTCACAGGTTGAACTTTGGAAATATCCACACCTGGGATGTCTCTTCTCCTGTTAACTTTGGGTTCTGGCAGGTAATTTACAGAAGGGGCATGAGGGAATCCCTCATTACCAGGAAATATGAAAATAATGATCAAAACCATGTGTAGCTGAAGCCGAATGGGATTCACTCTTCACTGACTATTTGGGCATCCTGGCTGACTGTGTGCATTCATTTGAACAAGGACCATGGAACTGTAGGCTCCTGCCAGGGCACCAATCTTAAATACATAAGTATTTAATACCAATCTTAAGTACATAAGTACCTGACAGTATATGGAGGAGGTTTAGGCAGAGATCTCTGAGCTGGTGCCCAACATATGAGTGTGTGAAGTTAAAAGAGGTGAGCCCCTCTCTTCCCAAGGGGCAAGACCTGAGCCATCAGTACATTATTCTCCTCCTCTCTTTGGAGAAATATTAGACTGGCTCCTGCTCAGTTTGGGGCCTGAACTTAGGTGGGCTGGGTCAAGGAACTGGTGGCTTCCTGGAAGCAAAGTAATGGGATCCACAGTTAACAAAGGAACATGTTGATCTTCAGTATTTTTGACACTTAAAAAAGCACCTGATTTAAATACAGATAAATCTGGTTGAAGAATTAAGTGCAATCAGACCTAATTAGAGAAGTGAACTGGTGTAACACATCCGCCTTTCATCCTCTCCCTACATATCTCAGAAGGCCATTGCTATCCCATCTATGTCTCTCCACCTAATTTTCATTTTCAAATGTGCTTTAATGACTGCAAGTAGGTCTGTAGTCCAGAAATAGAAGTCTCAAAGCGCAGAGGGCATTATGTTCCCATCCACCTTACAGGGCAGGTTGGAGTGGAGTCCAGACCCAAATTACCTGAGTATTAGATGAGATCCCTATGCCATATTTCATTTTAGTCCCCTTTTAGGTTCCATTTTACAGCACCCAGATGGCCTTCAGTCCCAATAAGAAACAGTCTCATGTCTGATTCTCTGCATCCTTCTCTATTTTTCTCTCCCCTCTGCTTCCTTTGCTCAAGGAATGGTTGGTAAAAATTTATTGTGGGTGGGATTTCGAGGCTTGCATCCTATTAAATTTAATGGGAATTGAGCATCTAAATCCCTTAGGCAGCTTGAAATTTTCAGCCTCTATTACTAATGCTCTTCTCATTATAACAAGATTTGTACATGACAGCTCTGGAGCTCAGGCTCTGCCTTCAGTGATGTGGCTCTGCCTCTGTCAGCACCCAGTGCAGGCTGCCCTGCTCACAGCTCATCTTGTCACAGCTCTGCTAACACAGGACCAGAAAGCAGCCTCTAATTCCATTATGATTGCTGAACTTTCTCGTAGGGAGCCTTTCCACGAGGCAAAGATGATGCTGAGTAAATCTGCCTTTGTTGTGATTGTTTGAGAACCATTTAATTTTAATTGCAGTCATTGGCTTCTGGTGTGCAGCCTGCTGGAGGATGGACCTGGCTGAGTTGGTTAGCTGCATCACCACATCAAGAGTTTTTTGAGGGGCATTATAGGTTTTGCTGGGCTGTCAAAATGGCCAGATTCCACCACGTTACATTTTTTTCATCAGCATTCTGCTTAATTTGCTGAAATTATAATTTACCAAGAGGGCATGACTGGAAAGAGAATGGCTTTTTAAAATGTCGTACACATCTGACAGGTCTTTGTTGGTAAGGTGTTTAACCATGTTGGTGTTAATCACAACTGACAGGGCAACCATTCTCATTCTCATAAGAGATTTTCCTGTCCCTTTTCATGTCACTCTGGTCCAATTTTGCTGTGGAATAAAAGGGGCTTGAAAACCTCTAGAAAACCAGGGGAAAAGCAGAGAGCAGTTGGAATGTCAAGGTAAAACTTTATCATCTTATACATGCAGCAAGGAGGGTGGGACTTTTGGAAAGGCACAGTTTCTCTATATTAAACTAGGGTTGCCCAGCACCTTTGTTTTTGCTTCCATTTTTCTTCTAAGGTGTCACATATACCTGTCTCCTCTCCACAGGATGTGAGGCTGTGTGGCTGGGCTCTGAACTCCAACCATCAGGTCCTTAAAGTTACACTGGTGCCTCCTCTTGAAGGTCTCAATTCTCAGAGGAGTCAGCTGAAACTGGCCTTGGGGTATCTAGAACTGTATTCACAGTATGAGAGACCTTTCTTTCTTTCTTTCTTTCTTTCTTTCTTTCTTTCTTTCTTTCTTTCTTTCTTTCTTTCTTCCTTCCTTCCTTCCTTCCTTCTTTCTTTCTTTCTTTCTTTCTGTCTTTCTTTCCCCATTACTGCTACAGCTGATATTGGAGGCAAGCACTTCAGGACCTCCTTGTGCTGT
The DNA here is from genome assembly GCA_013399915.1 of Illadopsis cleaveri. Taxonomy (NCBI): domain Eukaryota; kingdom Metazoa; phylum Chordata; class Aves; order Passeriformes; family Timaliidae; genus Illadopsis; species Illadopsis cleaveri. The sequence continues at coordinate 305,804 of VXBB01019593.1, read as the reverse complement.
TATGAAATTATTGGAATAAATTGTATCAGGACCTTTGGCCAGGAACCTGTGGCAGTGTTTACAACAAAGGGCTGGGTGTGCATTTTGCTGGATTCTATGTCCTGTTTTGATAACAGATTACCTTCCCTTGCCTGGATACTCCCTACCTTTGCCTCCTCAATTTACTAAGATTCTGGGGGGAGATGAAGAGGGGGGAAATGATGTCTCTGTCTCCTCCATGCCTTAGCTACAGATTTAGGCAGTGAGTTTACTGGGCTCTCTGTACACAGAGCCAGAATGCACAAATTTCAGTACTCTTCATATGAACCTCAATCTTCTGCCCTTGAACTAGGACATACCTCTCTTTGAATTTATTTTTCACTTTTTAAGGAAGGCTCCGGGGGAAAAAAGAGCTCTATAACTCCACTGCTCCCACCAAAAAAAAAAAAAAAAAAAAAAAAAAAAAAGGAGCTGTCCTTTAAGGGAAATCAATTATTTTTCCAGGGGTCTTCTGGAGCTGCTACTGCAAGAGGCTTTAGAAAGAAGCAGGCAGGTTTGCTCCAGTGCTGCAGCACCTATGAGTTGTAAGATAAAGCAGTAGGGAGGCTGGGAGAGGGCTGACACAAGAATTAGCCAGACTCTGAAAACACACTGGCTAACCCCAGTGATGGAGAGACACCAACACTTCATCCTTAAAACCCATGTAGGAGAGAAGACCAAGTGTAGCAGGTATTTTTCCATGCTCTACACAAAGCTGGGTGTAGAATCTCCCCCCACAGCCCCCCAGGGATCTTTGGCTAGCTCAGGTATTAGGGAGACTTTGGGGGGGGGAATCTACATAGGTAACAGGGTAAAGGATATCAGAACAGACTCTTACCACAGATGGTGCTTTGCAGAGATGTTTTATTCTGGCCTCCTTGGGGGTGACAGGCACAGGAGGCAGGAGCGAGGGGCAAGTGGCCAGGGTAAGAGGAAGGGACAGGAAATGCAGGCAGGTTTTAGCCCTTCTCTGGGATAGAAAAGTTTGGCTCTCAGCCAACCAAGGTTTAGGGGGGAAGGACTATGGGGGGAAGGACCAAACCATGTGGCTGTTAGAGGGGTTCTGGGGGAAAACCATTCCCCCCTTAGAGGAATACAACAGCTGGGTGGACAAACTAACTGGGGATCCCTGTGAGTGAACTGTGCTGGTCCAGCTCCTTGCCAGGGTAATGATCCTGTACCTCATCTGTGCTGCCTGGCTGCCCCTCAGCAGGGCTCCTCCATGGGCAATGCTCAAGTAACAGCTAAGGAAATTCTGGGATCTCTGTAGTGTTCCAGAGAGTGACATGCCTGGCTTCCCCGTGCCAGAGAGATGGTGTCTGGTGTTCCCAGCACCACAGAATGAGGCCCTGGGGGATGGACAGCCCATTATATATCAGGGGCGTGTCCCAGGTAAGGGAGAGGCTTCTCAGGTGAGGAGGGGACAGGGAGCAATGGCAGTGCCATCTATGGAGAGAAAGGGGAGTGGAAAACAGGGTACCTTCTGAGTCACCTTGGGGTGTGGTTAACAGTGTGATTGACAGGATTTGTCTCAAGGGAAAGACCATAGGAAATTGGGGATGGGGGATACAGGATTGGACCATTACAAGACAGATAACAAAAAAAACATAACAACTTTAGAAAACCCTAATTTTGCACCACTACAGATCCCCAGCCCCCAGAGCCAGATGCAACCATCCTGCACGAGAACTGGAAACATTCAGGTTCTTTGCATTGCAGCTCATTCGTTCCCCCTTGTTGGCCAAATTATTCCTGTAATAACAGGGACCCACAGCAATCTCTGCAGGTCTCAGCTCTGCTGGTTGGGAGCTGTGGATCCCACTCTGTGGCCAGGATTTTGCTGATCTCTCTGCTTCCATTCACTGGGGCTGCTGCACAGAAGTACCACTTTATTACAAGGGTAATAAAGCATATCTAGGTTTTGTCACCATGCAGAAAAACTCATCACTTTAAACAAACATGGTTGTTTAACATGAGTTAAACTTTACTTTTTCTAGCAAGAGCGAGCTCAAAACCCCACAAAATCCCTGCTTACATCTTTCACTTTAACTAGACAGATGATTATTTTTATCTGCAGCTACCATACACCATTTATTTAGGCAAAACCATTCTTGGACTTCAGATGGAGTTTTGTCTCCAATAAACAACAAAATGGCTCTCTAGCTACATTAATATTAGGCTGTCACTAGTTAGATAAGGCTGATACATTGGTGCTTCTATGCCAGCAAGGGACAGTCTCTGGCCAGCATTATTTGCTTCAAAATGCAGAAACTTCAGTCCCTCAGTCCCCAAGTTTTCATCAGGAAATATATGAGCAGTGGGTTCTGGGAATGGACCCCAGAGAAAGTGCTAAGGTTAAAGGTAAGGAAGGCAAGATGTTAAAGCACATTCAGGTTAAAGCAGAACAAGGTGTTCTGAGCATGAAAAAGTGTGGGATTCTCTGCTAGCATGCTGCAGAGAGCTGGGAGGCATTTCAGGGGAGTTAAACAAGGAAAAATGGATCTGCAGCTGGGTGTTTCCCTGGGTCCAGAGATCTACAGAGGATTTTAGGACATCTCTCCCTGGGGTTGTACCTGGGAATGCAGCAGCAGGTCATCTGAAGCAACATTCTGTTCTAGCAGCTTGAGGGAAACTCAGAATCTTCTCCATGATGTGTACATGGCTTCACGGACTGCATGACAAAATTCCAAGTAATTAAAGAGCTGATGAAAATGCTGTTAAAAGAGCCAATATCTCTTCAGGACACTTCAGATAAGCTGATCGTTGCATCTTCAGAACAATGATGCCTTCTTTGAAGACAGAGATGAAAAAGAAGATGAGTCGCTGTTCTATCTGATATGAGATGAACAGCAATCTGTATGATGTTATTAGAGATGTGAATGACACTGCAGTTATGGCTACAGGAATTGTAGTGGGAAGGCTTTAATGTTCTACATGGAAATAGGAAAACAAATGCTCCTTCTTACAGTGAGCCTCAGATACTTATTATGGTTATCAACACATTTCTTTGCTGCATGGATTCTGGGTAAAGAAGATGCGTAATATTTGGCTTTAGGGGAGCAATAAATTCAGATAGGGACTCTACTTATAAGAAATTATTTCGTTATAAGTGAATTCGCATGAGTCTATTTTCTTCAAGTTAAAAGCAAATTTAAAGGAAAATCTATAAGCAATGTTTCTCCAAAAGGGAAAATTGAAAATTTTCTAGATTAATATTTAGTGGAATTAGCTGAAATGGAAAGCTAAGTGACCAAACTGCAGGAGCTGAACTGAATGTCTCTGGGCTATAGCTTCAGCCATTACCTGGAAATGAACTATGAAATAATTTTTCTCTTCTTCTCAGTGCTGGGGGCAGCAGTGACAGATTAACCTGGGCATTTGGTGAAAGTTTAGAGGCCAGTGAGAAAAAGTCCAATGGAGAACCACAAGAATAACAAAAGTTCTCACAAAGTATGAGAAAAGCATGAAAATAAGTCTCAAGGGGCTTACATAAAAGCAAAGGAGATTTTAGTTAGAGAATCAGGAAGATTCTCCGATGTGAAACTAATGAAATTCTGGGCTAAACTCTGAGGTGATGGAAATCCCCATGCAGTAAGTTTTGAAGAACAGATCAGGCAGACAGACCTTAGGAGCAGTTAATTACATGTTCACCTCCTCTGAGGCAGAGAGATGGATTAGATGATCTCCCAAGGTCCCTTCCACCCTTGTAATTCCTATTTCCTCTATGTAGCATCTCCTGCTTTTTCACTTCTTTAATGAAGCAGAGGACAGAGACAGTGCAAGGGGGTATTTCAGGTGCTTATCCAGCAGGATGAAGGACACAGCAAGCAGAACTAACTGAAATCTGAAGTCCAGAGGAAAATTGACTTATGACTGACATCTTGGGCAGGAGAATAGAGAATTTATATTGCATCCTGTCCTGACTGCCCTTAACATTTCCCCTGAGCTGGGCAATTCTTGGTAACATCTTTGAGGAAAGGAATCCATAACCTACAGGCAACTTGGAGCTGGTTTGAACTACAATACAAATAAAACACCCCTATATTTCAGTTCTTTGCTATCCTTCCACTCTTTACATTTCCCCTTGATTCTTCAAGACTGCTATTTTCTCTGCTGTATCCCACAAAAGAAACACTCCTCATGAAAACAGAAATTTAAAATGTAGGGCATTTGGTATAATCTACTTTCTTAAAATTAGTAATTATCGAGGCAAGTATGGTGCATTTCCAAGGCAGTGCCTGGTGTTACTAGACTGATTCATTCATACCATGCTATTATTGGGCCTTAAATCTCTGTATCTCAGGCTGTTTGTTAAAAATAAAGTGCTTCAGCATAAAGGGGAGTGAACCAACTGGGATGATTCAGCCCACTCAGGGTGCTATATATTTCTTCTCTGCTCCATCAGTATCTCTGGACTGTAGTTCCCAGAGCAACCCAGCCTCAGACTTCAACCCCAATCTTACATCTGTCAAGGGAAGGGATAAGAAGGGCTTTACACAGATCCTTGTCCTCAAGAATCCCCATCCTGCAGCTGCTTGTTTCTACAAGAGGGTGGAGGGTGAAGCCTGTGGTGTGTTAATTCCTGCAGGAATTATGGCTGCACAGCAACTGTTTGCCATAAAGCAGCACCAGCCGTGTATTATTCCCCTATATCACCACAGTGTTCTTTACCTCCAGTGCTGTGATGATATAGAGCACATTGGATCACTTCTCTGGCCTGTCAGCTGTATATTGCAGCCCCCAGCCAGGCACTTGCATCACTGCTCTCTGTTACTTGGCTCTCCAGACTGCCCAGAATGGAAATACCAAGCAGTAAAATACTTGCTAGAGTTTTGTGCTGCCATCAGTTCCCCTCTCCCTTCTCATAGCTACTACAACATGCAGCAGGATATGAGCTAACAGCTAGATTTCATTATGAAATGCTTCCTCACTTGTTCCCCTAAAATAAATAAAAATAAAATGTAAGCAATCCTATTTTCAGAAAGAGAAAAGGCTGCTGTCATGCTGGTGTGGTGTATAATGAAATACAGTAGCACTGTATTTCATTATGATTCAGTGTGTTTTCATTTCAGTTGCCAAGGATTCAACGGCTTAACATGAATTCTAAATTAAGATTAGTATTCAAAATAAAATATTTTTTGAAATATGTGTATTTCCCATTTCATTCTAATGAGCTTCAGTTAATGCATGGCAGTGCTCGTGGGTGTAATTCGAGCTCGGGAGTGAAATGCAGCCCTTTGGGACCATCTGGGCACATGAAAACAAGGGGCCCAGATATCTGGGTCAGCAATTCTGCCCAGCATGGGCTCCACAGCCACCAGAGCCACAGCACAGGAGGCCTGGCACAGCTGCAGCTTTCCTGGTTTTTACAGGACTTCCCAGGACAAGGGTTTGCTCATGATGCTCTGTCACACATTGGAGTGAGTGGTGTGAAATGGGGCAATATTTCCCCACCACCTGCTCAGGCAGAACCAAGCAGGAAGGAGCCACACCTCCATATCTCACTGTAACCACTCAGCTTGGTAGGTTTTAAGAAAACCAGCAGAATCATCTCCTTCCACGCTCTGGATGTGCCCACTCCATCATCCAACGCTGCTCTCAGTTCATTCCTCTGAATTACCACAGCAATTAATCAGGCTCACATCATTTGCCTTTTACTGCTTTTAGATTTCTATCTTATCAGTCCACAGCAGCCACACAAAGGGACAAACTTGTCCTTTACCCCTGCTCCAGGCCCAGCTGAATCACCCTGCTCCCAGCACAGCCAGGGTTTCCCACAAAGCACCAAAATAAGCTCAGAACAAGCAGCATCTCAGGTTTGAAAGAAAGATTCATCCCTCTCATGGCATGGAGGGCAAGCACCTGCAGGTCTCACCTCTCCTCCAGCACTCCACAATGTCACATCTTTGGTGAACAGTGAGAAAAAAAAATAAATTCAAACTTCAGCCCATACTGGGACCACCCATGGCAAGAAAAATGACTAATGCCCAGAGTTATGAAGTAGCCATGACTTTCTGACAACCCTGCTCCCAGAGGGTTCTTTTTGTATTCCTCTGCTGTTTTCCTTTTCTCTCCTCATTTTTTAAGACTGTATAAAATGCTTACTGAGTGGACTTGAGGCCCACAGCAGAAGGATGATGTATTTCTAGCTAATGGTCTTTTTAAATGCCTAGCTAGAAAAGAGGTGATAGCACCAAGCAGCAAGCAGCTCTGTAATTAGTGGGAATCATGTGGGAACAAGACTGATATACTGGGGCCAGGAAAATGCTGGAAAGAGAGCAAGAAGGGAAGACAACATGGAAAGCAAAAAGAGAGACAGCCTGGAGGCTGGTGAGTAATAAAAGAAGGATCTGGTAGACCTCAGTGATGTACAATATCCATGATGACGTGGCTGTGGCCAGTGAGGCACAGGAGGAATGGCCAGAGCAGTCATGACTCCTGGAAATGGGGCACATCCATAAACCAAGAGGCATCACTGATGCCCTCCCATAGCTCAGTTAGTCACTTGATCCCTTCCACAAGGGGACAATAAATTGAAGTGCCTTATCACTGAGCTTAAGATAGAGCAGAAAATCCTGTGACATTAACTACTTACACCGCTGGAATGAAAAATCCAGGCAACATTTTGTTGCTGCTGGCAGGTTCCTGGACTGTCACAACCTTTAACTCAAGAAAACTAAAGGGACTTAAGAGTGGCTTACAAAGATGAGAAAATGCAAATTCCCAAGTCTGAGTCCTGGTATAAATAAAGAGCAGGATTTTGACCTGTATGATTTGGACTGAGGAAACATGTCTCCAGCTCTCCTCATTCCCTGACAGGCCTCTGAGACCACAGAGAGAGAACACAAGCAATTTCCTAAGCTTCACAAAATAATATCTGCCCCCAAAATCATTGCACATGCACAACAGTTTAGGCTAAGACAGCAGCTTGGCTGCAGCCAGCAATTCTGATAGACTGTGGCCCTGTTTGGCTTTTTGGACATGCTATGGAGTGGACAATATTTAATTAGACTCATCCTGCTGTACTGAAGAGCAAATTACAGACTTGTCTAGATTACTGTAGATAGGCATCCAGACATGAGATAATTAGGCTGCTGTAAGGCATGTTTCTAGTCTGTTCTGCCACTTGTCCCTTGTCACCCAAGGACACAAACTCTGAGATCTGCATCCCCTCTAAAATGGCCTCGTATGAGTTGTTGTACAGGCAGCGTGGAAAAAAGAGGCTGTCCCTAAGTTCTGGTTATGGGAAGTTATTAAAAAAAATGCTGAGAGAGAAAATTAATGTGTTTTGTAAGAAAACATCATATTTTAACACAGCAGTTTATTCCCTGAGCCTCCAGAACAGATCTGGTTGATCCAATGACAGGGTGTCAATACTCTGCTATTTTGTGCTGTACTAATTATGTTTCCCTCTGTGTTAGCCCACCATGCAGCAATGGGAGCTTACAGATTCTGGGCAAAAGTGAGTTCAGATCACTCTGATTTCTACTTGCTGGTCATTTTTAAATCTTTTCGTACAGTGCTTGCTGAAAAACACTGATTTGAATGGCTAAAAATACTTTCTCAAAATAGTCTTTTTTCAGAAACAGAAATGATTCATTGTTATAAATTGGCATCTAATGTCTTCAGGGTGTTTATAACTACAAAGTCTAGACCTAATCTGTCTTTTTAGAGATTGTTTTCAAGTTAAGCATTAAAAAGAATTAACCAGAAACTTGAGAATAGTTATTGGCTTTCACTCTTTTTTTCTGGGGAGCTCTCAGAAAATTAAAACATTTTCATTCTTATTATTTTTCTCATTAATATTTAAAAAAAAAAAAACCTTTGAAATAGACTGCAAAACTTTTCTCTTTTTATTTTTGGTGGAAAACAGAACTTTCAGCCACCTCTGGGGAAGCAAACTGTCTTGTTCAATGTGAGGCAGGGACAGGGGGAGGAAGACAAGCAGGGGAGCTTTTATCATGTGGTGAATTCCACATGCTCATTCTTTAGTCTCCCACATTATCCACAGATTTCTCGAACTAATTAATCAGTAACATAATTTATTCTTGGCTTAACTTCACTAGCATTATACCAGGGATTGTATTCAGCCCCACAGTGGAATGAAAAATGGACATTAACTTGCTCAGATTTGGTATGAGAAAGATCTAGTCTTACCACACTGCTAGATCTACTCTTACTACACTGATAAACTTTTATTATAATGACATAAGGCCCAACTTTTTTTCTTTCTGGAAAAACAATAATATCTAGACTCATTCCAAAGCTGTCACCTTCCATTTGGAGATAGGTGCTCCCAAAGTATGGCATTTCTATAGTTATTAGAACTAAAGGGTAATTTTCCACTTGACTATAGCAAAAGAGACAGAAATTCCAACCTGGAAGTGGCCACAATGCCATTCTCTCTCTTCTATCTAACCATGTTTCCTTCACCCAGGGAGAATCCTGGTGTTCTCCCTCTCTCCTGCTACATTTTATCAGGATGCACTACAGCACTGAAGGGCTGGAACACTGCAGACCAAAACTGGCTGCCGGAAATGCTCCTTTTAAATGTTTTCAGGTAATGTGTATTATTCAAGCAAAAGGCACTACAGTGTTTCACTTCACATGAAAACTTCTTGTTTTAGCCAGAACCAGCAAAACTCTCTAGTTTCCATGACTAAGGCTCAACTCTGGAGCACAATTTCCAGTATATGAGTTGTGGCACCTGATCTTTTGCAGATGTAGACCAGCACTACACACATTTTATGATCAGTTATTCTGAATCAAAACTCAGGAACACACAAACACCGAAAGCTTCTGAGCCCAGCTTCAGTTTAAACAGGAATCTAGATATTTGAACATTTGTTGATGCTATGGTACCAAGTGTACACATTTCTGTGGAAAATTTAACCAAAAAATTTTTGATCTATCTATTTGTACTTGCATTGAACAGTCTTTCTACCAAACCTGCTTTGACCATTGTGCTGTTTAGACTCAAACCATGAGAAGCAGCATAAACAGCATCCGTGCTGCTCTGTCTTTAACTTTGCTTAAAAATGGGGAGGAAATCCATAATTCCTGTAGCTGCAGAAGATTCAGAGCTTTTCTCCTTTCCCCCCACTCCCAGAGGAGTTACAAGCCCAAGCCTGGCTTGTTTGGATGCTCAGCCCAGGTCCTGAGAGGTGCTTTCAAAACAAATCTGCTCTCACCTTCTCCTCAGAGCTTGCCCGTGGGAGTCTTTTGGACACAGAGTCTGTGCTGGCTTTTCCTCCTGGGTTTCTCTGTGTATTGTTTTATGCATCTACAGCTAAGGCCTCCCTTTTTCTTTAGCCTGGAAAATCCTTGACTTTGAAGGATAAGAAAAACACCCTGCTAGGAAGGACACTGAAGAAATCCTCAGTGCTTTTTTTGGGGCTTTGGTAGGTATAACTGACCTAGATATATCACAAACAGCAGGAGGAGCAAAATGCAAATAACTCTCTCTCCTGCTATATAAAATTATTCTGCACAACAGAAAACTCAGGGATCTGAAAGGTGAGGGAAGATTTATAAGGGAAGATGTGGGAATATTCTCCTTCCACTTGCCCAGCTGTGGATTTGTGATGTGCACAGCTGTGTTCTCTTTCTCACTGTTTGAACTGCTGTCTCTACAGCACAAGTCCCCTGCCTTCTTTTTTCCTCCTAAAATCCTTGCTTCAGCTGGCTGTTCCTTATTAAGCTTTCCCTAGAGATATATGTATTTTTAAGACATTAAAATAAAGAAAGAAAACCTAAAAGAGGCCATGTGTCTGTGCACAGGCATGTGTGTGTGGCAGTCTGTCTCAAAAATAGTCTTTCCTCTCCCCTTTTGTTTTTTAATGTTTGCATAGAGAGAAAAAAAACCCCACAAAATCCCTTTGCCGTTCCAGAGGCTTATAGCTCTGAACAAATGTTGCAATTATGCTTCTCAAAAGCAGATAAATGACAGGTGAAAAAATTAAACTCACTTAGACAAGGCAAGTTCAGAATATCTGTAATCAGCTGGAATTGCTTCAGTGAGTCCCCCCCTTCGGTTTGAAGGCTCAGAAATCACAATCACTTGAGCTTTTTCAACGCATTGTAATTAAGCTCCAATTTGTGACGCCTCTCAAAGCCACGTTTTTAACTTCTGTGTCTGCTAAAAGGATGCAGCCAGTGCTGTACAGCAAAATTAGCCATTCACACCCCTGCATCACTGGTACCAGTCACCTAGAAACATAAAAAATACCTCAGGAATATATGGGATACTCGGGATTGCTCCCAAGGGCAGCACCGGTACATCTAGCACAGGGTCAAACCTTTGCAACACTTTTAAGTGGTTCCATTTCATGCACAAAAGATATTTCAGGGGCACTGCTGGGACAATTAAAGCAGCTCCAAATGAATATTTCAATCATCCCACTCCCCACAAGCTCTGCAGAATATATTTTGAGCCTGCACAGATGGTGTGACCAGCCAGGCTCCCCAGCCAATGGTGCTGGGGATGCAGAAAAGGTCCCTCCACCTTTCCTGTGCCTCCCTTCAAAAGCAACCCCAGAGAGGCCAAGGGGTCACTCTGCAAACCCTGCCAGACTTTTAGGAGGGGATGCTGTGTGAAGGCAGAGTAGGTATCACTGCCAAAGCATCAGAGAGTAGAGCTTGCTCTGGTAAAACAAGAAAAGCAGTGGCTGATGAGCCTGTACCTGTTCCTTTTTCTGGCAAGTCACTGAGAATAAGCATGGTGAAACAGTTTAAAACAGGCTTTAATTATCTCTCCAGCACTTCCATTATGCAATTTAGCCAAGGCACTGTGATTCAGCCCATTTTGCTTTCCCATAGTCAATTACCTATGAGTCCAGGGAACTTCTTTTTCATCCTTCCCTCCATCTCCTCACCCTTTCCCTCTTATTTCCTCAAGAATGAATTCCCAGAGGACTCTGACTATGCAAGGCCTCTGAAAGCTACATTCCCAGGAGTTCAAGGCAACACTGCATCCCCTCAAGTCCAGCACAGGAGAATTTTAAGCTCTATTAATGGGTCAAGTGACTGATAAGCTCAATTTGCCACCCCAGCAGACAGGTTTGTGCCCTAAGCTAATATTGCAGGCAAAGCCATAATTCAACTCCCTGGTTCTGCTTCCACCTGTGAACTGAGATGCACTGTCAGGGCTGTTCCAGCAGGAAAAGTTTGGCAGGCAGTTTTACATTCTCCATGTAAAGTCCTCAGTATTTCAAACAAACCCATATATTTATAAACTTAATTAGTCCACCATCAGGTCATAGAAGTTTTAAAGTTAACTACAGATGATACATATTTGATGCAAACCATTGTAACTTGATAATAAAAAGATTAGTTATAGTGCTCTAAAAATGTTACGTCAGGTTTTTACAGCTGATCATTAATATTGAAAAATGTAGCTGTGTTTTTGTACTGCGTTGACTGACAAAAACAACCAGAATCTGAAGGAGACCAGAAAGTTTCTTTAATCTCTATTAATGGGTCTTAAATTGAAGCATTCAGAGAAACATCTTCTTAAAGGCTACAAAATACTCCTGCAGTCCATAACACTCCTTATAAATAGGTTAGTAATCACCAGAGACCTCAAGGTCAAAATGCACTGGAACCATTGCATGGGTAGCTGCTATGGCTCAAAACAAGATAAGATCTGACATCAGGAACAAAGTAAAGATCTATTTAATACTTTTTGTAATAAGCTTTGAATGGCCGTCAAAAGTGAGGAGTAAAACAAAACACACCAATCTCACTGGGTGGAGGATGGATAGGTACAAAATTTACTGATCAGCTGCAGGAAGTGTAGGGACAGGACACCACTGGCAATTACAACATTTTTAAGGTTGTGGGGACATAGTGACAGGCATTGGGATTTCCACACACAGGAGCCGTTGAGAGAGCAAATCCAAATTAAATTTTGAAATCGATCCCTTGAACGTATCAACCAGAATTATTGAAGTTCTGGTTGGGAATGGCTGCACTGGAATTCATCTTATTCTCTTTGAAGATGAATTACACCAAATTTATTCAAAGCTACTCCTAGTAATGAATTGGGAAACCCACGTGGAGCTTCACTGGATTAAGTTAATTCATAGGTGGAACTATTTCTGATGAAATGTGAGCATCTCCAGGTTGCCCAGGGCTCATCAGGGTGTTTCCCACCCTGCCCACCCTTCCCTTGTGCCACTGCACATCTAACCTGCATTTTACTTGTCCTGGAATATCCACAGGAAACTTATGGAGTCCCCATAAGCCTGTGATTTGCATTTTTCTGCACTATTAATAACAATGTGCTGAAGCCATAAAAGACCTATTGACGCCCTGATGGATTGTGAGAAAATGGAAAGTGATTTTATTTTCAAAGCTGCATTTTAAATCAGCTCATTACACATATTGTTTTATTTTATTTTGTACTGCATGACATCAGCATCCTCTGTTTGGTATTCAGTGGAGGTTAAAACATCCAAATGTGTCCTGCTTCCAGGCCCACAGTCCAAGTTGTGATTTGGTTCAGCAAGATGGGCCAGATTTTCTCCTGGAAAAAATCCATTCAAAATCAGGAAAATTATTCATCCCAACAGATAATTTGTCTTGGAAATGATCTCTTCTTCTAAAGTAATTGAGCAGAGGCCTGTGCAAATCCATGCAAACTCACACTGTGAGAGTTTTAATATAAAATCCAAATAAAGTCTGTATTTTTTCCAAGAGGTTCCTCATTTTCATTTGCACCAAACTCCTAAATATGTTTCTCACAGATAACCCTGTTGATGAAAACTTTTGCTTTCTTTTCTTTGGCAGGTTTGGGGTTTTTTTCCCCAAAGAAGTCTGAGACTGGGAAATGAGCAGGGGAAGACCTGCATAAATGACATTTTCCTCATTGTTTTATCATGTTCATCTTAAAAAGAGGATTTAGGGAGTTGGAGCAGCTAAAATTTGAGAGTAGGGAGCCTGCACTGGGTGTGCATCTGGGATGGGCTGAGGAAGGGATGGGTCTGAGGTGGCACTGACCACTGAGACCCTTTGGAAAGCAGGACCTTGCTCATGCCCAGCCATGATGTGTCAGCAGAGCTCTCAGGGACGAGGGGAAATACAGAATTTAATAACTTGGGAAGTCTCTGTATTAAGAAGGGATAGGTGCAGGGTATTGTGGAATCAAATCCTGAAGCATTTGTCAGGAAGCTGGAGAAAATCCTTCCAGTCCCTTAAGCCAGAAGATCGTCTGTTTTATTTTATCCCTTGATTTTGAGCTACTTCAAGGTTTCAGATGGAGAAAATTGTGGGGACTGGATTAAGTACCACACTTGGCTTTCCCCCTTAAACCATGAGCATTAGATGGTCAACATACATAAATGTTTGCTAGTCAGAGCTATTTGCAAGTTCAAAATGCCAGCAGTTGGTGAGCCTAAACTATTCATAACAAATAAACATTTACTTTTGAAATAAAAGCCCAGAAGCCTTTATCTTGAGGAGTCCATGAACAGAGTCAGAAACACTTGGCTTAACAGATTTCACAAGACAGCCCCAGAGAGGGCTGAGAAGTTATCACACCCAAATTATCACATCTCCAGCACTAAGAGATCATGCTGTAGTTTTGACTAGAAAAACCTCAGAAAACCAGAGTCACCTGTCAGGTGTGGAATACAAATACAGCAGCACAAGAAAAACTGCAGCATGTACACCAGTGGATGAATATTGGTGATTCCACAGAACAAATCCTAATGGCAATAATAGGATCACTTCATTCCTTCTCCTGATGCTACACCAGTCTGGTTACTGTAGTTCTCCCAGGGGCTATCCAGAGCAACACACCCAAACTAGAAACGTCAATATTTCCATTTGTCATACAGCTAGGCTTATGAGAAAAGCTCTGATAGTTCATACTTTATGTCCCTGCTGTCTTTTCTTCTTTCCAGCTTTCATGTTTCTTGAGATAAGTGTTTTTGTCACTGTCCTTAAAATTAATTACACGTGGTAAACATAGTCAGTGTTCTCTGATCTTGGCTGGGAGAAAGCTTCTTGGCCTGGTTAAAAAAACCCCACAGCATTTAAAAGCTTACACTTTAAGATTTAAGGGAGTAGAAACAGCAGGCTGGCTCCTAGTTGGGCTTTATGGCACTGCAGACATGGCTGAAATTATCTTTAGGAATGGGATTTTTGTTCCTGAGCTCCTTTAAAAGATGTGCTTTCCTTGTCCATGCACAGTATATGTGCTACAGTGATGGAGATGTTTTAAACCTGTGTGAAGGGATGGAGCTGTTTGGGGAACTGAGGCTGGGCTGCTTCACTCCAGAACTAATCAGAGAAGGAAGAGACTGGGAGCTGTGTGCTCAGGGCATCCCAGAAGTGAAGTCCTAAAAAACCACTTTGTGTTTGCAAATGAGATGTTTACAAACAATAATGAAAATTTGGTCTATTTACCCGTCTCCCTTTGCAGAACAGCAGCTCAGGTGCTGGGGGGCTGTCACTTCCCATTACCCAGGAAGGGCCATGGAAGCTTCAGCTCCTCTCACCTGCTCTAACAACCTCAACCAGACAGCCCAGCATGAGCAAATAAAAGGATGTATCTGCTCTCTTCATTCCTGCACGGTACAAAAGCAGCAGCACCGGTTTTCCATGCTCCTCTGATTACAACAGTGGGAAATATCTTCATAAACCTTTTCAAGATCAGTCTTTGTTAACTGCTGTCCCTTTAATTCAGCATTTCTGCTGCATTTAGTTTCATCTTTTCATAGTTTGCTTTATTGTAATTTGTTTCACTAGGTATAAGTTGCCCTCCCTCCACCTTTTCTTTCTTGTTTTCCAAAACACCAGTCTTCCCTTTCCCTCGCATTTTCATGAAACATAAAATCATCTGCATGAAAGAGCTCCCAGTGTTTTGCTGGGGAAAAAGTTATTTACCACTATACCCAAGAGTGACAGTTTTTTATTCTCAAAGCACATGCATGAAATGCCCCTGAGTCTGCCTCTGCCACAGCAACAAATATGCCACTTTTAATCAACCTAACTGCCTGTTTATTAAACTAAACTCCCAAACCAATGTGAGGATGAGAGGGGGGGAAATAAATTGAAGAATTAGACAAGAACTTGACAACAAGTTTACTGTGCCACCTAATAAAACTGCAGTGAGCTGCCCAAGTGTCTGGGGAAAGGGCAGCACTTGGGATCCAGCAGGAAAGCTGATCTCTGCCTCCCAAAGATGCCTGCTGACACTGGCTCTGAGGCTCTCTCGAGAAAGAGGTGGCTCCTTTTAGATTTTGCTTCATGCTGTTACTTCTACCTCTTTGGCTTACAGAGCTGCTTTCAGCAGATTCCTTTAAAGCTGCTGCTCAGTTCTACTTGCAGCTGAAGGTAGCTGGGTTTGCAGAGAGAACCAGAACTTCAAGGAGCCTTGGGAGGAGCTGTACAGGGCACGTGGGGGAAACCTGCTGACAATGAGCCAAGTTTCTTCTTCAAATACTACACGCAGTTCCAGAGCCCTCACTGCAATGGTATGTCTGCATTAAAGACATCTGAGTTCACAAAATGTCTCCTGCAATTTGTGTGGCTCCAACAGCTCCCTGGTGCCCTTTCCAGGCTTCCATCAGGACCACATCCCGCAGGCGCAGGTGGGAAAGTGGTGGGACTCTACAATGCCCTAAAGTTGTGATTGATCTTCCCTCTGCACGTCCATTCAGCTCCCACAATGATCCCGGCTGGTGGAGGCAGAGGCATTAACAGCCGTAAATGTTCATTAAAAGCACCGGGCCCACGCTGGAGCCAGCATAAGGGAACAGCGTGTGGCACCACATCAACACCTATTTAGTTTTACAGCCCTATCAGACCTGCCCAGCACAACGGTGCAGCTCAGCAGAAGGAGCTGAAATGTCTCATTGAGTTAATGCTTATCCCCGTGCTCTGAACTCACCTTTGCGGAGCTCAGCATCCAGCCCACGGAGCCGGGCTGCTCTGCGGGCAAACACACGCTGTCACTCAACGTGTCACTCTGGAGAGGTGGCACACAGCTGCTGGCACCGAGGCAGCTGCCAGAGGGGAACTCTTGCTGTTGAAGAGAAGGATTTGCAGTGAGTGGCTCAGAATTGGGGATGGAAGGAGAATAAAGTGCCTTGGGCATGGCTCGGACAGCACGGGGAGCTCCTCAGCCTGCAGGTATTCAGCGAGGGATTGGAGTGATCAGCAGAGACATGCCTGTCCTCTGCAGTCTGGGAGCAGTAAGAGATTGCAAGGAGTAACAAGGACACTGGAGCTGTTCGTAGGCTGAACTCACACCCTTGGACAGTGAGAAATGGTCGTGATTAGCCAGTCAGAATGATTAACACTTCACAGGGTGAGCTGAGATCCATGGACAGGGAGATGTAATGATTAAGTAGGTCGTGTCCAGCACCTCGTGAGGGGGAGGCTCAGATTCATGGGCAGCAGGACCATTATTAACGTGGCAACATCAATAGTTATTAACCTGCTGCATCGGTGTTGTTCACAGAATGAACTTCGCTTCACGGGGGGAGGCAGGGAGAAAACAATTAACAAAAGGACTTAGCCATGCTCTGAGGGTGAATTAAGATGTATGGACAGAAAGAGGATTAATGCAGCACGCAGTTGAGCACAGTGTGAGCAGCCTCACAGGCAGAGGACTCAGATTAACGTGGTCTTGTCATGTCAACTTGCTGGATGGCTCCTCGTTAGAAGGGCTTGGGCAGTGGCTGTGCCTCCAGAAGTCAAGGTTAAATGTTACCCAGCTTGGCAACCGGGGAAATCAAGCCAAAAGGGGAAGCAATTATCTAGTCTAGACAGAGCCTCACATCTGTACAAATGTTTTGATGTCAGTTGGCTGGTGCCAGATACATCAATTAGTTTGCAGAGAAGCAGCATTGGAAACCGTGTCCTCTGCCTGGGCTCCAACACAAGAGGCTTCTGGGTTTTCACAAAGGGTTAATGAAACTCAGGATTCCAGACTAGTTTCAGCACTTTGCAAACTTCCTACATTAGCATGGAGGCAACAGGTAAGAGTCACAAACCAACAGCGTTTACAGTTCTCATGGTGCAGTGTGACATAAAATGTCCAGCAGCTGCAGTAGTGGTGCCATGCACATGAAATACACAGATAAAACTGATTGAACTGGAAACCTTGTAATCTAAACCCCTCTTTGCACAGGACAGATATAGCAGCATAATTGGTTGCCAGGGACACTGGTACAGCTGGAATTTTGGGAGAGGAGTGGGGGAAACAGTCACTCACTTTGTAACTGCAGAATTTCTCTTTCTGAGGGAAGCCTGGATCTGTTCCCCAGTTTCTGAAGGGCTGGGGTCCAGTTAGGACCAGTCAATACCAATATGTCCTACTTGTCTGAGCCCCTAGGTGTACTTAAAATATGTGTACATGCATTTGAAACACATTGGTAACATCAGAAATAGCAAAGCTGAGAGCAAGAGCTGCTCTGAAATACCCAGAAAGAGATTTTCCCGAGCAATTCTTTTGGCCACCGTGACGATTAGTCAACCCCTTAATTTCAGTCATTCAGCCAATTCTCTACCAGACCTACTCCCAAGGCCTGCAAATGACCAACCTACCCTTAGTTAAGAATTGAGGACAATGACCTCAGAGGTGGCAAACTACTACATGTTCCTATTTCGAGACCAGAAGGAATGCTAAGAAAACAAAACCAGCAGGGGGTTGAAGTATCAGGAAAAGCTGACTCTGAAGGGTTAGGTACAATGCAATTCTGTGTACAAACAGCCAGCTAATTATTTCTTACTGCATATCAGCTAAGGCTGACCTGATTAAAATCATAAATCAGCCAATGGCTCTGCTTTTATGCTGTGAAAACCCATGTCTGTGTTTGCATATTAATTAAGATACGCTAAGTAATCAAAACTGTTTGCTAGGAAAAAGAAAATAGATTGTAACCTGACAGAAGCAAACACAGGAGAAGAGGTACACCAACTTTTCTAAAAACTTCCTCTGTTTACACAGTTTCCTTTAAAATTATATGCAGTTTCCAACCACTTCTGAATTTCTTCCATCATGCTTTAAGGGAAGATCTCCCTGTCGTTCGTATCCCACGACTTGTTCCCACTTGGTGGGAAAATACCATGAAGGCTGTCAGGCTAGAAAGCTGCATAACTTCATAAGTGTCAGCATATTTTTTGGCTGTTCTTCCCCATGTGCTGTGCAATATCAGATTAATGTCACTGTTCAGCAAAGCTTGGAGCATTGATGTTGAAACATTAAAGCTATTTCATCAATACCAGGTTTGGAGAGAGGTCGTTTATGGTCATTAGAATAGAAGAGAATTTATTCTGGACATCAGAGGAATCCCCATGAGTCCTAGAGATCACGCTGCAATCCCTATAATGCCATTAATATAATGGCCTCTTTCTTCTTTATTAGAGTTTTACAGCTAAGGAGGATGTAAGGAAAACCATCAAATCAGTGGAGTCCAGCACCCTACAGTCACTCCTGTCACAGAGTCCATATGCTGTTCTCTG
This sequence comes from Illadopsis cleaveri, assembly GCA_013399915.1. Taxonomy (NCBI): domain Eukaryota; kingdom Metazoa; phylum Chordata; class Aves; order Passeriformes; family Timaliidae; genus Illadopsis; species Illadopsis cleaveri. The sequence goes on along the minus strand of VXBB01019593.1, from coordinate 287,312 downwards.
TTGGTTTTCCTGTGTGAGAAACAACATCCATTAACCCACATGGCTGAGCCTTTCCTCTTAGCAGCCACAGGATGCTACGGGGCAGAAATCTCCAGCAGGATGCTGAAACTCCCTGCCCCAGACACAGTGCATGAAGCAGCTGCAAATGATCTGCTTTATTTTATCCTCCTGTTATGCTAATCCAACAAGGAGCACTTCAGCTCTGGGGCATTTTTTGCCCATGTTGCTCCCAGCCAGAGCTCAGAGGGCTGAAGCTGGGATCACATCATGCCTGCAGCTCTGTCACAAGGTGTGAAAATGTTCCTCACCAGGAATTCAGAAGCATCTTTTCACCAGTCCAAAGGGATGGGGTGAAAGATCTGCTGCCACCCACCTACCCACCCCCCAAATGTGAGCATTTTGTTGTCCCACTTTCTTTTTTCCCTTTTTTATGTCAACCCAGAGGCATCACTAAACCTGCAGCCTGCTTTCTCTTCTCTGCCACCCCAGAGCAACAGGTGAAATCCCTGTGTCACCAAAGTCACACAGAACTGCCAGTCAGCTGGGTTATGCTCCAGGGCCCCTTCACTGTGATGTGCCCAAAAGAGATTTATGCAAAAATTTCTTCTAATGTAGGCAGGAGGCAAATAGGCTGCATCTGTCTGTCTGCAAGCAAGAGGAGCTGCTGCATTTGGGTGATGTTGCTGCAAAAGCAACACCACAAAGATGGATGAGTTGAGCTGGCAGCGGGTTTCAAATCCCAAAAAGTCATGATTTCCCAAAGAAAAAGGAAGTGCCCACCCTCTTGACAGAATAACCTGCTGAAACTCAGCTGGCTGTCCCTGCCACACAGTTTCTGGGATAACACTGTCCTGCAGGGCAGGTTTGGACTCGATAATGACATTGCCCCTGCACAGGGTGAGGCTCTTTGTTTAGCAATGGACTTGATTCTGCCAGGAGGTTTCAGACAGGAAAAGGTCCATAAAGATCAAAAAGGATATATTTCAGGTTTGGAATCCAGCAGCTATGCTTTAGGAAATGCCCATCAAAGGAAATACCATTGTCTGTTAAGTACAGACATAGAATTAGCACCTTGAAATGAGCTTTACCCATAAAAATGTGTTTAAATCTTAACATTTCCTTTTCCCCATAGCATGGGTGCTTAAATTGTCCTGCAGATAGCAATATTTCTATTTTTCAGTTCCTGTCTGTAGAAGTCTCACTAAGGCAAGTAAAGAACCCATTCCAAACAACCCAGTAAAAATGGCAGATAAAATATCAGACACACTCCTGTAGGAAGTTAAGAAACCTGCAATCTGTTCAAGGACGTTTTGTGCACAGGAAAAAAAAAAAAGAAACAAAGAGAAGGAAAAAGAGACTGGCTAAATCCATCAGCTAATTATTCGCTGTGAATTATTTACTCAGATGCAGTTAATTAAGAAACACTTTTAACGTGAACATTTTTCTGTCCCCTGAAAACGCAGCTATATTTGAAATATTCCCAAAGGCACAATTCTGAGGCAGGTGCAGGAGGACCTAAGCCCCACAGCTGGTGTTTCTATTCAGCCAGATGTGATCCAGCTCTGGGGTAAAAACCCAAACTCCAATGGCATCCCAATGGCTGAGCTAAGGTGCTTAGACTCCCAAATCCAGGCACAAACCTGGATACAGCTTTGCCCAGGTGAATCTTGCCATGTCCAAAGTGAGAACTGGCTTATACCTGAGCAGGTCAGACCTCAGGCAGGGAGGGGCAGTTACAGATTAATCTGCTGGAATAAAGGTACATGACATTTCTTGGAAGAGGAAATGCCTTGTTATACCTGCCACATAAGACCTGGGACAGCTATTCCTTTCTTAGAGCTGGGAATTGCTCCTGCAGCACAAATTAACTGCAGCTACAGCAGCAGAAAACTCAAGGAAAGGCAATCATACCAAATGTTTGTGTGTTTCAACAAGAAGCCTCTAGTTACTGCCCACACGGGAGGGGTTTATATCACTTTCCTTCGTCTACTCCTTGGAAACACTTTGCATTGTGCCTTGCTTAATTTCAAAAAACCATCTGACCTCAGCATCTTTTCTCTCTGGGAAGACAAAGCAAGAAAAGCTTGTGAGCAAGGCTTATTCTGCCTGTGGAAAAAGCAGAGTTTCCTGGGTGAGAGATGTAAAAGCCCCACGTGCCGTGGTACAAGGGCAAGGACTGCACAGCTCAAGGACTGTGCTCCCAGGCATTAATCCAGCTGTGCACACAGCCCAGGGAATGCACCCCCAGCCATGTGAGAACAAGACTTCTGGGTCATAATTTTGCTCTCTTTGCCTATGCTTTGGTGCAGTAATTTAACTTCCTGGTGGGAATGACATTTGCAGAACGCGATAAGACGCCATCATTTCTAAATTATGGATTGTTGCTTCTGCCAAGTTTTCTCCTCCTTATGCTTTCCCACCATGTGTTTCTTACACAGCAATTGTATTTTATCACTTAGAGAACGGCGTTGTAAGGTTTCTTTCAAAGCTTCCCCTCTGAAAAGAAAACACAATATTTTTTTCAAGTTGTCCTGAAAATATGATTTCAAGCTGAACATGTTTCATGGCTGCAGTGCAGATCCCATTGATCTCCATCTTTCCCAGGCAGATAACACACACGGTGGACTTCACACATGCAAACCTTTGGAGCAAGATCTAGAAACCTCTGTCCCTACACTACAAAGAGAACAGCAGTTTATTCTGATTTGGCCAGGGAGTGGATGCCTTTGGTCTTGTTTAGAAACCAGAAGCTCAGTGCAAATGTTGTGGATGATAAGCTACGTGGTCTGTATTTTACATCTAGTGAGATGAACATCACAGTCCCATCTGAAATGAAAAAAAAATATTAAGTCTATTTAAGGATGAAAAGTTGCCTTTCCTGGCAACATTTTGCTTTGTGGCTTTACCAGTCACTGAAGAAGTCTGTATCAAAGTTTTGTTGATATCTGAACTAGTTTTAAAGGCATCCAAAAAAGAATCTTCCTTGAGCATTTTCTCTTGGTGGACATCCAGTCACTTCGATACATCTGCTCAGCCTGTCAGCAGCAAATAATCTTGGTTGGCAAATTATTGAATAATGTACATTGCAATCAATTTTTCATAATTCCTCATGCATGCTGTAATTTAAATAAATGTTGTATGACTCCCTGGGACTTGCAGCATGCATTTTGGATGGCAATGGTCACAACAGTACAAAATGACAATGCCAAAAGTTATTATGGGATTCACAATCTGATTCTGGTGACCATTTTAGATAAATATTTACTTCTTGGATGCAATTTCATTAACAGAACTTGAGCACAGAAACATTCACAGAAAACAAACACGAAAGAATGACAATGGCAGCTGTATCAAAATTGACCACAGATTTCAAACAAACATGAAATGATATTTTCTACTGCTCTAATATGGAGTTGTGGCTCTTCGAAGCTGTGTCACACACACAGATTAACACAGGGTCAAGCTGATAGTTTAATTCCTAGCATAATTTATATTCGAGCATAATCTTTGCAAAATGTTTGCTTTTCTCATCTCTTTTGAAGACAAGAGGCCAGAAGAAATTATTTGTGTTTGGTAAAAATAGTTTGTCTCAGTGGGGACGCTGTTAATCACGCAATAGCATAATACCTTTCATAACTTTCAAATTAAATATTAAGCTTTTTAACAACATTTTGGCTATTCTGCCACAGCCACCCTCCTGTAGGTCATAGTAGGGCATCTGTCTTCAAATATTGCATGCTGTTTATTGCTTATCATCCTCTAAAAGACTGATTACTGCATTAAACTTGAACATAAAACTACTGGTATTGCTCTACAATCTACACAGCTGGAGAAATTAATCTATTCTGGTTTATGATGAAGGGAAACTAAGAGCTACAGCAGAGCCATAAAGAGATTTGTGGTGGACAATGCACAAAAGCCAGCATTTTTCTGGTTTGCTTTTGCTTCCACCTAAATGTTCTGTGCTGAACTCACTCACTGCTGTGCCTTTGGTCCCAAGGTTCCCTGTGTGACACATGAAATACACAGGAAAGATGAGCTAGAAGGTGCCAAACAACTCCTTTTAGTTGTCTACTACTCCTTTGCAGCTCCTCTTTTATCATTCTATGATTTAAGCACCAAACAACACACAAACTAATAGCAATTAATTCACATGCAGTTATTTAATGCAGTCCCAGGGCTAAACACACCAGTGCAGAGGTGAGGAGATTTCCAGTGAGGCTGCTCATGCTGAGATTTCTGATTTATCATTGCAACAGGTGGGATCTAGTAAATGTTTTCCCTTCCCTGCAGGTTCCCCCTTTTAAGGGATGCAGAGACAGTCCATACAGAGTGTTTAATGCAACTGTGAGCCAGAATTTGCCAAGTCATGGAGCCTATCTGATAGAAAGCTTTCTACTAGTTAAAATCTCTCTTATTTCAAGAAAACTCCAAAAACATTCACAGGTTCACATACTACTTGGGGTTTTGGGTTCTTCGGGCAATTTTTTTTGTTGTTGTTTTTTGGTTGTTTTTGGTTTTTTGGTTTTATTTTTTCACTCATTAATGCTTTGCACACACTGCATTGTTTTACATGGTCACTGCATTAATGGTATTTATTAATTCCTTCAAATTATCAACAACTATTCCACTGGACCCAAACTCTCTTCTGGTCTAAGCTCTGGCACCAAAGTACAAACAATTCATCCTTTCTCCATGCTCTCTATTTACCTCCTGCTACTGCTGGTGGTCTTTAAAACCATCCTGAATTTAAGCTGCAGCCCATGCCAGTAAGAATTATGCACATCAAAAGCTCTTGGAGCAAAATAAAAAATTCTTTAACAGCATCACGCCTGTATTCTGTGACTGTGGCACAGGAAGCATAAATCCACTAAGAGCCACAGGAGATCTTGCTCAAGTTTCCTTTATTTAGATTTACTAAAGATAACATTAGGTAGGCAAATTACTTCGATTCCCGTAAGAAATTATAGTAAAGAATGTATATTAGGATAAAAACACTAACTGCCAAAATTTACTAAGACTTCTTTTGTGGGAATAAATGGCTCTGTCTTATTGCCTTAAAAATAAATGCACAAATTGTTAAGCATCTGAAGATACTATTAGATCTCATGCCACAGAAAAGGAGAATGAAAAATGATTTCTCTCTACTGGCTACACACTAGACACAAATCTAAGAAACAGTGTTTATGTCTTGAAGGAGTGTTAAAAATTGTATTTTCTTTTACTCACATGCTTACAGAATGCTTAAATGCTTACAGAAGCAGAAGTAAGTACTGCCCAGTGCAAAAAAACAGCAGGTGAATTTTCTCTGCGTCTTAGAATCTTGCAGACCTCAGTCCTGAATACCACAAGTCTTTCCTGTTTCAATCCCACACCAACATGCATTTTTTAAGAACGCACCTTTGGTCTGCCTGGAATAAATTAGTGTAACCTAGACCTGGCTTCCCATTTTTCCTCTGCCTGGCTGCAGAGCCCAGGGGCTGCCTGGTGCTCTGGGGGGTGGCTGGGGAGAGAGACAGAGAGAGAGAGAGCAGATCAGCTGGACCCCAGCTGCATCCAGCAACTGCAGTGAGAAGGCTCTGGTGGAAAATATCCTTGAAGGACGCTTCAGAAAGTTGTCCCCATCCTTTCTCCTCCCAGGCAAACCACCACCTGCAGCCCAGCAGCCTGGACACCCTCACAGCACCTCCTCCACCCGCCGGGGAGGCAGACTGAGAGCTGGAGGTGCTCCTGGCCAGTTGGCAATTAATTTGAAGCAGATCCTGTAAATCTGTTGTTTGAAAGTTCGGTGGCTAATTTGCATCCAGAGGCTATAATATCCCTGATCACAGCATTGTGACAGTTTCCTCTTAAAATTCCTCAAGCTTTAATTGAAAATAATCAGCGGTGGAAGTTGTTCTCTCAGTCCACATTCACTGACGTAAACAAACACAAGACTTGAAAGCTGTGAACGCTTCTGTTTGCATCTGCGGCTCTTTCACCAAAAGGCATGTTGTTAATTCCATTTATTCCAAACACAGCATAAATGAATGCTTAATTTGGGAGCCTATAAATAATGAGCATGCTCAATTACAGCAGCAGCATCCAGAAGCAGGCTTGAAGCGGTGTTCATGAGTCACTAATGCTGTTAGGAATTTCCATGCACCAAGCCCCAGACTTGCACACTCCCAAGCTCATGGAAAAGTGTGTTCTACCCTCTCTGGGACAGCCTCCATTGTAGTTCAGGCACTAATAGCTGAAGAACACAAAGCCCCTTTATGAATAACCCTCATTACTGCAATAATCCTTCACGGGCTCCCAACAATGATGTTAAACACAAGGCAAATTTAATGCAATAGGAAGCAACAGAGGAAGAGTGATGCCTTTATCAATTTTCTTGATAGGGAACAGAACATGGTAGGGATCTTAGGGGGTATCTGCCTAATTTAAAGCATTTTTCCTGATCGATAACAGTGAGGGATGCACAGCTTGTTACCGCTGCTCTGAGTGACAGGCACCTGAAACACATCCCTTTCCTGATGTCTTTCTCAGGAAGAGACAAGTAGTTCTGGCAAACTGTCTGAGAGAGGCAGGCATGTAGCTGAGATGAGATTCACATCCTTTTCCCTTTGCAGTCTCTCTGGACCTGTGGAATGACAGAATGTCACATATGGAAACCAAGAAGCCTTGATGTACAGGGCAAGACCAACGTGTACCTCTCAGTTCACAGTCTCTTTCTGCTTCCTACCAGTTTTCTTCATTGTGAAATTGTACAATTAGATGTGACTCCTCAGTGGAGATGAATGTACCACCAGCTCACTTTCCTATGCTCTGGGATCTACCAAAATTCTTGGGTGTTGACCTCGTGCTACTGAGCTCAGCTGATCAATTCCTCACCCAAGCCAGTCACTGTCACCCCCCTCACTAAAAGGAGATTGGCACTGGAGGGAGGAAGGGGACGAACTCCCAGCAAGCTGCAGCAGCATCAGCTGTCCTCATATCCAACTGTGATCAAGCAAGTAAGTTATCAAAAAGTAGTTTCTGCTTAACTCAGCCATATTGAGGAGGTGACAGGCACAGGAAATCACATCAGAGCTCAGCAGCTCAAAAGTTGCAAATTCCTCCATTGCTGATAGTACTTGGCTCACTGAGAGGCTTCTTCTGAGAATCTTTGGGGATTTGAACAAGAAGCTGTCACCAAGCTGTGAACAGGGCTATCAGCTGTGCACACTGAAGTAAGAGGTGAAGGATCCACCCTGTGCTCTAACAGGTCCTTCTCCTACAGGCGTAATCTCTACACCACCATTTTCTAAATTTAGTCCACTAATTTCCCAGGCCAGCAGTGTTTTTCCCCTCCTCCTGCCCCAGGCCAGCTGCTGGGCACAGGGCAGTTGCCACGTTTGAGGCAGGTCTGGCTGTCTTTGCTCACAGGAGATTGGCAGTAGCACAGGGGAGATGCTGGCCAGGCTGTCCCTTCACTTCCCCCTGCCCTTACTCCAAAAGTAGGTCAATCAGCATTTCTGCCAAAGTCTTAATTGCACTTGCTCAGGACTGGATGCATTTCAGGCCCCTGGGTATCTCCACTGCTTACCTCACCAATTAAACCTAAATACAAATCTTTGCCTCTAGCTGCCTCTGCCTCCTCCCTTGACCTCTCCACTTCCCCCTCTGGAAACAAGGCAGTAAACAGATATTTATTGCATTCCTGGTTTTTAAAGCCCTGCAACCTACTTTTTTAACACAGAGACCATCCACAGTTTAGAACTGGTTTAGGAATGACATAAAAATACTTCTCTGGACCCACTCAAACACCTCCTGCTGCTCAGAGACTCGAGTACAGCAGAGGCCAGATGGCACCCAAGCCTGGAACAAAAGGCAGTGATTTTCTTTAAGGAAATAAAACCAGCTACTTCCCCCTGACATTTTAGATCATTATAGGGATATGGCAGAGGAGGAAGCTACAAAGTGCACCCTGCCTTAGCATAAATAAATGAATAAATAAACCAACCTAGAAGGGATTTCCTCTTGCAGCCTGGTACATTTTACATATCCCTTCTGGAGCCGAAGGGCAGAGATGAAACATCCTCTCTCCAATACCTTGTCCCTTTTGGTCAAGCGTCTTTGCATTTCAAGACACACCGGGTGAAGACAGGTAAAAATCAGATTTGTTATCTGGGGGAGATGGTAAGGCAGACAGAGGAATTACAGGGAGGAGAGGCATGACCAAGGAGCTGAATGAGACCTTTCTTGTCTTGTCCCAGGATTGCCCCAGGGTGGGCAGGCAGCGCAGAGGAAGCGTGGAGAGCATGACTCCAAAAGTCAAAGGGAATGGCTGGGAATGACTGACAACGCTGCAGAACTGAAGTAATCACAGTAGACAGGGCTGTCATATTTTATCTGTGCAGAGACTTTTAATTTTGAGAGATCTCTTGCCAGTCATGTTTTTAAAGGCATTCCAAAACAGCGCCGCAGTGACCTTGGAGCTCCTTTACGTGGAGCTCTCTCAAAGCACCTCTAGAGAAAACCAAAACCTAAGGTTTTTGTAGTTTTGTGAAATTGCCGTCAGAAAGACAAGTCTAGGGTAGTAACAGTTACAGGTTTTCATGCAATCTTTCAATTAGAATTTAATGGGACATTTATAGTCTCTAACATGAAATTAATGAAATGGCTTCAAATGCAAATCCTGGGTAGTAAAAATTCTTCAACATTTATGTTTCTGGATCTGCTAGCCAGAACAAAATGAAAATATTTTTAATCATCTGTGGAGGCTTATCTAAGAAATGAAGAACAAGTTTAAAATTCAAGGGCATTTGTCACAGAAATCTATGAAACTGTTACAGTTTCTTCATGTTTAAGGAAAAGTGTAAACTGTATTTAGTTGCTCTAGATTTCCAAATTCCTCAGACTGAGTTCTGACATAAGAACTTCTTTGTGCATCCAGGAGGCACAAATAAATGAGACAAAAATGCACATTGATCTTAGAAATTCCTATATAGGTGAGAATGTGCCGTGTCCAGCAAGCTGAATGCTGAGGTCTGGGACCTGGCAGCATGAAAAGCAGTAACAAAATTCCCCTTTGGTTTTATTTTGGTGTGCAGAGCATGTAAGCAAGATCCAAATCGCTTATCAGTGTTAAAGAAAACAAAGGAAAATTGCAATTCCAGGAGGAAATTGCGTGGTGCCATTCTTCAGCTGCGAGCTGAGCACTCATAACTTTCATTGCCAACAATCTATAAAACTCGCTGTCAAGCACTCAGTGTCCAGGAGGCATAAGAAGTGTCAAGAAATGCTTTATGCTGTTGCTAACACACTACAAAAACCATGATCATTAGATTAAACTAGAGAACAGGCTGGCACTGTCCAGAAAGGAATTGGGATGAGACCGTAGTGATAGTAAGAAAAAGAGCTTTGATTTGTACAGAATAGAATGGACCTAAAAAGGCATCCACAGGCTGATGTTCTCACAATCAAGGGATCCAGACAGACAGATGGACTGAGCAGGAGCTTCCAGTGATTGCTTCCAGCCTGATGGAAGGGCTCTGGCTGTCAAAAAGAGAGAGAGATAAGAGAGGTCGTGTTTCCCAGCACTCCTGCAGCCTTGTCCCTCAATTAGATGCAGTGGGTTGAAGCACTTTTCCTTGCTGATCTGTGATTTGAACAAGAATAGCCTCAGGACAGCTTTAGCTTGTGCTTGGGTGCCCACAAGCTCAAGAAGCTGTAAGGGCAGGGAGGGATTGCTGGGGGATGTGTGTGTGCTTTTCCTACAGCCCTGTCCTTGGTTTCTTTGGTTTCTTGTTTCTTTTTGCCCTTTGTTTCTTTGCATCTGGGAAGAAGGAGGAATGTGCAGCCCTGCATCACTCAGCGCTTCCCCTCAGCCCCGGGAAACTCTAAAAATGTGCCAGCTCTGCTTTACAGGAGCAGCATCAAAGATCTGCAATGCTATGGAGAAATGGACGTGTCTCTGGGCAAGGCAGCCAGGATGGAGCACATTCACCTGGGAGGATTTTAAGGAAAGTTGTAAATGAGGACAGAATCACTGGGACAATGCCGGCAATGTTTTGGTGTTTTGCAAAAAGTTTTAGTGTTTTGCAAAAGCTCCAGGGAAAGATGAGAGAATCCTTCTGATGAAAAAAGGACCTTAAGAATATGAACTAAATAAAATTATCCCTCTTTGGAGGCTACAAATATTGTTAGTCTCTCAAGTCTGATTAGAACCAGAAAAACACTGAGCTAGAACCAGAAAACATTGCACATCTTTCAGGAACCATTACCTTGATGTATTCAGAATAGATTAAAGAAACTCAATTAAATCTGAAAAATCTGAAACGCTCAGATAAAATATTTTTGAATGCTAAGTGGAATCTGTGAAGCTCCATTGCCTTAACCTCCGCTAATAAGCTGCTCAATAAACTTCATGAAAACATATTTTATGTACTGATAGCATCTCAAAGTATGAAAGGTTTTGCAGTTGTTCAGCAATCAGTTACCAGCTGGATTATGGTCCACTAATGCTGTTAGATTTCTGCAAGACAGAAGGCAGCTTTTCAACCATTTGTTATTTTAATGATGAGGAATCTCACCATAAGCCTTGTTAAAACTTCATTTAATCCATTACAGAAGAAACAAAGACATTTAGAAGTGAACATAAAAAAATTTTCAATCTATCAGAGCAGAAATTATAGGGTTTAGGGAAGCTCTTAAGGAGCATCCATGGAATAAAATGGCTCTGCTAATTAAAGGGCTGTATCCTTTCAGGTTTGACATTTAGGGACTGTCTTCAACAGGGACTGAACTACTCTGCATGATAGCACTCATAATGACAAAGTGAAAAAGGGAGAACCTTTGCAAAGTTGCAACCAAATTGCTCCATCTATTCCAAATATCACCCAGACATCTGCAAGGGTGTTTTTTTTTACTGAGTTTTCTTCCCCAAAACATCTCAGAGGGAACAGTGGGTGCAATCTCCCGCCCCTCATGGGGAAATCCCTTCTTGCAGAGATGACTTCTTTGGTTCAGCTGCAGGGACAGCCCCCAGGGCAGAACCCAGTGAGAGGCACCTGTTTCAAATCTTGTCTGTCCTGCCAGGAGAGGTGAAATCTGTTCAATGGACCCACCAGGCACAGCCCAAGCACCCTGACTGCCTCATGTCCTGAGCCTTGGGTTGTGCCACCTGGGGCAAGCAGTGACAGTTGCACTCCCTTGCCACTGCTCCCCTAATTTGCAAAGTACTCCTGGAGGTCTGAAAGAGGCATTTCCACAGGGTCTTAAAGAGAGAACCACCATTCGCTGGACTATCCCTTGTTCTGCTTTAGGATGCCCCATTCCAGGGACAGGTTGTCTCCTACACACCAACTGAGAAAAACTGCACCTTGCTAGAATAGCCTGGTTTTTTAACCTCCAGAAATTATCAGTGCAATATATTACCTGAATGAACATTTATTTCATGGCTAATATATTAGGAGTAGAAAATAGCCATTTCTGACTGCACAAAAAGAATGCATTTTCCAAAGGATTAAATACTAACTTCAGTCCTTCAGTTATCCTTAGAGCTCCCTACCTGCAGAGCAACACGCCAAAAATTTGTAAACATTAGTTCAACAAACAGGTCTAAGTTTGCACTTACAGGTGCAGATAAAATGTTTAGCCTCAAAATGTGAGGTAAAAAACACACTGAAAATGCTGTAATCTCAACTCTCCAAGATTTCCTGGAGAAATGTTGTTTAGAGCACAGATTTTCATATCCCTGAGGGGAGGACATGCTGTTCCCAGCCCTGTGATTACCACCCCCTTCACCAGCTCTAATGAAGTTCCCAACTGCTGTTGTAAGATTTAGGCAAAGCTCCTCCTGAGAGTATTTTTCCTGCAAGGATTTCCACAGGGTTGAGCTTATCAACCAAGTCACCTACTACACTAGGAGAAAGTTCAGGGCTCTCTGTCAGATCTTGATCCCATTTAAATTAATGATAAGGAAGAGGGCATGGTCTGTAATACCTATCTGCTTTCTTCTCTTTGAGGAAGATGAAAAACATTGGCTGAAGTTATAGCTGTCTTGAAAGTCCAAGTACTAAGAAATTATAAATAAATAAATACGTTTTTAATTTTGAATAGAGCACATTAAATGTTAAATATCCCAATTCTGTGTATTAAAAAAGGACTTGTGCTGCTTTGGATTCTTTTTTTGATGTAAGAATACTCTCCAGCTCCCACACTTCCATACCAAATCAGAAGTTTGAGGTGTCCATTGGTTGTTTTTGCTTCTGCCTTGAGACCTTCTGCCTTCAGCTGGGCTTCCTACAGAAAAAAGGCCTGTGCAAACAAACTGTTTGTCTGTCTTATTTCAGTAACTTTTGAAACAAGCTGCATGAGCTGTTTCTCAAAGAATTACTTTTAAAAGTTTCTTTCCCCCCAAGCTTGAAAAATATTAAGATTTGAAATCATTTTACATAATATTGCTCTTGCAAGAAACTGCTGAAATGGTAAATTAAGTGCCATCTAGACTGGCTAAGGAGTTTTTGATAAGAGAATGATTTTAAATGAAAAAATGGATACTTAATTCAAAGTCAATTAAAAATGGAATTATAAAGTATCTAGATGAGAATCACATAATTGATATCAGCAGCACAAAGTCTATAAAGGAAAATCAACCCTGAAATTCTTCCAAAGGGTCAGCAAAGTCTTGAAAACCATCTTCACCAAAAACTTTGACTTTTTAAAAGCCTTTCCTGAAGCTTTTCATAAGACTTCATTAATTAAACTAAGCAGTCATGGACTCTGAAGCAGGAATGAGTTCTGAATCTTAACAGAATCTTAAGATTCTGGCTTCCTAACTAAAGCACAAGGTTTAAGAACTGGCCATTTTTCATTGTAGCATAATATTAATAGGACTTGTCCCAGTCTTCTATAAAAAGATTGGCTGGATGTAACTTTTAGAATACATGGTTTCGCAGATCATATTCTGCTCTTTGTTTAACATAATAGAGGGAAACATTTTTTAAGGCACTAAATCTGTTGACTCCCAAAATAATCAAGAATAAAATTTAACCCAGACAGTCCAGCAGACCAAGCAAGAGAAGTTGAAAGTCAGAAGCTCTTCTTTCTTCAACCAGACACAACACTCAGGGTGACTACAGAATAATGTATGTATATGAACATATTTTCTTTGAAACTACCTAGATCTATGTCAAACAGCACTTGAGGTTAGTGGTAACTGACCATTTTCCTTTCCCCAAGACTGTATCCTATGTTCTCAAAGAATCCCATCAGTTAATTAAACACGTCCAAAGACGCCCACCCACACAGACCACCTGCAAGGGACTGCAACGGCTTAAAAACACGCAGCTCCCCTGTGTTACTTAACTGATCCACAAATGTCAGATCAAGCCCTTGTTCTTCCAGCTGATGGGAAGAAAAATGGTCTAAACTAATTTTCATTTGAATTTCTTAATGCAGCACACCAGTTGTTTGTCACATCCTGACGCGCTGTCATGTTGTTTTACAACGTGATATATTGTAACGTGACATGAAGTGAACATATTTCATTTAGAGGAATGCCCTAATGCCTGTAGACTCAAAGAGTGGCACCATCATTTCTTATCACCTGATCTAGATTTACCAGAACTCCCTTCATGGCTTTCAAACTATTTTAGAAATCAGAGGTGCAGCATGTTCACACCCACCCCACCAAATGCAAAAGGCACTTGGCCATGCCAGGAGTTGCACCAATGCAGGGGCAATTTCTGTTTAGAAGAATAAAAAAATGAACTTTTACGAAAGATTTTGTAAGGTTTCTATCTCACCTTCCTTACTGGAACACAAGAAAATTTATTTTGCCTGCACAAGCCTTTTTATGCATTTATAGTGGGAGGAGTTACTCATATTTATTATGGCAGAAGTATATTGTACTACACACATTGTCATATTTTCATTTTAAAAATCTCCAAGAGAACCCCTGAACTTCAAAGAAAGGTGCCCATATTTTTCCAAGAATCCCCAAATAATTCCTTGAAGTTTGGGTGAAACTCCACAGCTGATTATCTACAATCTGTGTGATGGCCAGAAGGGGCTGCCCTGTCTCTCTCCCTGCTCACTCTCAGTAACAAGCAGCTCACACCCTTCTCTTCTCCAGGGTTAGCTGCACACTGACTGAAAGCTGAAATTTTTTTTGCAGAGCTTGTTTTTAGTTACATCAGACAGATACAAGTCACTGCGAGATGGCATTAATATTAAAGCTATGGGGAAAGGGGGAGGAAATGCATGGCTGGCAGCAGGGGAAGGCAGGAGGACTTTGCTCCCATTGCTATCTGCTGCAGAAACCGAATTTGGTAAGCACAAGACTGAAATTACACATATTTCATCCCCAAGTAGTGCCCAGGGAAAATGCATGCATTATATGCATTGTCCACAACTTTAAAGAGTGCACTTGTGAAGGACAGTTCAAATTTCAGCCCCTTTCCAGTTGCTGTGATTCACTAACTGGACTCATCTCTCATTGGCGCTGTTCCTGTTATTCAGGAGGCTGACAGGTAATGAAAGAATATTCTCTTACTCGTACCACAAAGAGTATTTAAGGCTTAAAAATAAGATTCTTAAAATATCCCCTGAGCTTTGACTGTAGTCTGAGGAGAGCCACAGTACAAGCAACACTCCCTAATTTGTACAGCCCACAACAGGGCTTCCCACTTAATCCAGGAAGATTAATTTCATAAAAGCTAATTGATTAACTAAATCGGTTACATGTGGTCCTGAGGATCTCTGGATCTATAAAGTTCACAGTTTCACTGAAGTAGGCAATAGGTGAATATCAAAAAGATTTGCTTCAATGACAAGCCCCAGCCCTGCCAACAGCAATGTTTACAAAGGTGACCAGCACGTGGAAAGCTTCTTGAAGTGCTGGATAAAACACCCCATCACTCTCCTTTTCCTAAACCCATCACAATGTTATCCAAAGCAAGTGGATTAATTATTTTGATTGGTGTGACCCACTACATATCTTGGAAAAGATTTCAAGCAATACTGAAAAATACTCCCCGTGACTGTGATCTAATCAGTGTCTGCTGCTGGACAGGAGATGAGAAGGAGGTGCTGAAGGAGGACCTCCAAAGGCAAGAGGAGAGGCCTCCTATATTAGCTCCACTGAGAAGATAAACTCATAGAATTGTGGGTTGGCAAAGTCCTTTAAAATCATCAAGTCCAACATAGCACCAGTAATCCACAAGTAAATCCAGGGAAACCCTCTGCGGGCAGGGAGGATTTCATAGTCAGGAGCCACAGATTCACAGAATGGTTTTAAGGTGAAATACAGCAAAACTTCACCAGCAGAGCAGGTTTAAGTTTTACCCATGCAAATAATGCTAGATATGGGCTCTGGAAGGAGCACAGGGCAGTGTCATGGCCCAAGCCAATGCCCTAAGCACACACCTTGTGGACTGACATTCACTCACCACATGCCTGCCCCACAGGCTCTCTGAGCTACAGAGCCCTGTTCCATGATCTTCCTCATCAGTGTCTCATCCGGGCTCTCCGAAAAGTGTAACAGCACCAGCAGGAAAGTTAACTGCATCTCTGAGACACAAACCAGAGGATAACTCTGTCTCCACCTCAGCTGCTCTCACACGCTTGTCCCTTCCAATCCTGAAGGGCAGAATTCTCCGCCTGAGAGCACTTGACAGTGCCAGTCCCCGGACCGTGCTCAGTACTAGTTTGGTGACATATTCTTGCCATCACCTGCAGCAATGCCCTGTTCCCCCAGCAGCTGCAGGATTTGACTGTAGCTGACAGTAAACTGTAACATCTAATGGACCTGTGCGGAGCGCCTGAACGCCTGAGGAGTCCTGTCATGTGTCAGTGCCGCTCATGTTAAGAGATCCATTAGGAGTGCAATGATCTGAGGAAAGGTCAGCTGTCACAGCCGGTGCCAGAAGTGTCACCTTTGTTTAAAAGGATTTTGCACCCAACTCCCCAGCTGACTAGATGGCGCTGATATCCTTGTCCTAAAGCCAGAGAGATGTGTCACCTCAGACTGAGACACATGTACTGATGTTATTTGCTGCAGCTAAGCCCTTTTCCAACGAGCATTATCAAAGTCCAGTGGCTGTGTCACCATCCCTGACACTTCTTTTGGGAAGTGCTTGGACTTCTTGAGCCGTGCACCAGAGCTGTGATAGCAGACAGCTCTGCATCTGAACCAGCAAAGCAGCACAGGAGGCATTTTGTGAGTTTTTAGACAGAAAAATCCTGCCTGGTCTTCCATTGCTGGGCCTCTGATAGGAAACAATAGCTCTGCCCACACTCAGGACAGGGCAGCAGGATGCAATAAGCATAGTGAATTAAATCAGAAATAACTGGGAAAAAAAAAAAAGATAGCTGTGTTACAGAATGGAAAACAGGATTAGAGGCAAGGCAGAATCACCATGGTGTAATTACTGTTCTGGTGGATGGACTCACATGGTAATCCGATTCAGCCTGAAGTTTTGCTTCTCCAGGACTGTGACTCCCCAGAAAACTGCTCTGAGCTTTGGAAAAAGCTAATGCAGAATTGATTCACTCTCAGCTGATGGAGCCAAGGTGTTAATGGCAAAACATAGCTCCTATGCTAAACTTGCAGGGTAAAATTCCAGCCTGACTTTCTCAGCACAGGAACTGTGACTGCCCTCAGTGAGGCAGCTGTCCCTTGATCATTACCTCCTATATTCTTTTATATTATGCATCCTATGAAAGCCTTCGTGTTTCAGAGTCACCTTGCAACTGTCTGCTACTCTAAAAACCTGGTATTTTTTGAATACCTGAGACACACTGAAATAGCCAACTACATGAGAAGACGAGTTATTGTTTGTGTCTGGTTACTGCTCTACTTGGATTCTTTAGGCAGTAACAGTTGTATAATAGCTAATGCTGCTCATCTGTCTGAGGAACAGTGAAATGAAGCCTCAAATAAGCTATTTTAAACCACAGTAGTGGATTGTTAAGTAGCTAAAGAATGCTGACATATCACTTTTATATTTTTCAGTCCTTTGAACTAATACTTAAGTTATAAGACTTGGATGCTGTGTCAGAACGAGCTGCATCTGTAGTGAACTGCTCTGTAATAGGGATTGAGTAGAGTTTTATCTGGTTAAAGTAGGTTTATTGTGGTGTGATCCAGACAAGTGACATTGACACTCTTGAAATAGGCATGGCATTAACTGTGATTGTCACCCAACCGCTGCCTCAATGACACCAGAACTCAGATTTTCTTTACAAGAGAGTCAAAGTGAGAACTGACCTAGAGTTTATCGATGAGGGTGTGTGGCAAAAGTTAAAAAAGAAAAAAGAAGTTGTGATTCTCAGGCATAAGGAAGAACATGCATGGTGGCAACACTGAAAATCTGGTTGGAACAAGGGTACAGAAACAGAAGTTAATAAAGGAAACACAAGAAAAGACCAGTTGTTTTGTAGCTACCTGGATAAATCCAGACTGGTTATCACAGCAGTTCCACAAAGACACTTTAGTTCTTGTTTTCCTCTTTTGTCATCCACGATGAAGGTAAACTGTAATTCAGGATGATAACGTCTAATAGGAAACACATAAGTAATGAAGTATTTGGGGCCTTAAGCCTTGATTTGGTGGCTTCAAGACTCAGATTCTGTAGTCTCATGACCCTGGATGCATAGAGATATCTCAGTAGTCTTGGCACACAGCCAGAAGGGTGAAAGACCACATCTTCCTGGGAGTGGGAAAAGAAGCTCCAAACAATTTTATCCCTGAGGAAATAACTACTTTGGCTATAAATTTTGTACCTTTTATTTAAAAATGATGCATTTAGACAGTATGTTCTAGCAGAGCTGGACAGCTCAGTAAAACCAGACTGCTTATTTCTACCAAGCTTAGGGACAGAGCTTTCACTGCTTTGATAAGAGAGCATAAGTCTGTCAAACTGAATGTAAATAAAAATCCCTCTAATCTAAAACAGTAAACATACAGGTGGAAAGTTTTGTGGTCCCAAATTTCAGGATGTTTTTCCACCAACACGGATTGGGAAGTTAAAAAAAAAAAAGAAAAATCTTTTCACATTTATGTAGTCACTTTTATTCACCACTAAACACATTCAATATCAACCTCTTCCACACATGCAGCTCTTCTCTATCAAAAAAATTATAGGGCAGTTGCTCAGAAGTGGTGGTATTTGATGTCTTTTGCTACTGAATATATGTATTTCATGAAACAGCCCCAAAAGGATTCTGTGAAAGTTCTCAATTTTTATTGAATTCTGTAATGTTTTTGAAAAAGGCAAATTTCAGAGGCAGAAATCAATGTTTCTGAAGGTAGATCATTAAGGACTGGAAAATGTACACTTCTATTCATAAATGATCCGGAAAAAGAGATGAATAGTGAAAAGACAAAGTTCTGCAGGTGATTCAAAATCATTCAGGATAATCAAATCTAAAGCGGACCATGAACTGTTGCATAAGGAACTTGCAGTACTCAGGAAGTGGATGATAAAATGGAAGAGGAAATCCAGTTTTTCTGATGAAGGGATTGAATGTTGGGAAAGCACCTATTCATGCCAATCAATGGGCCCTACATTGGCTGCTGCCATTCAGTGCATGGATGCTGCAGCCTTTGGTTAACTCCTTTGGTGAAACTCAGGCCAATCCTCAGCAATAATCACAATAGCTACAAAACCATGAGGGATTGTAAGGAAAGTTTAAAGAAACAAATGTAGGGCACCATCAATGCACCTGGATGAGGCAAAAGGGGACAAAAAATTTCCAAAAGGGTGTGCGTGCCTCTGTGGAGGACAGGTCTAGTAGAACCAATAAATACAGTGATCAAAACCACCAAGCTTTGGCCCCAGGCAGAAGCAGATGGGAAGAGAACATTCCCTGCCTATATTCCCTTCCTAAAGATATATTCTGGTTATTCTCTTCAGTGCTGCAGAGAAAACCTGTGGCCACACAGACCCTCCCCTCCTAGCTACAGCCAGCATCACAGTGCCAGGGAAACCTCAAAATATGTCAGCAAACCATGGAAAGCACAAACCTGTAGATCAAAGCCATGCAAGAAGCCCTTTCTGAGCTGCGTAGAAGCTCTTGTTGCTTGGAACTTCTGAAACAAACCAGTCACTTCTCCATTGCTCCCTAAATGTGCCTTGTTGGAGGGGAGGGACAGGAGCAGTTTGTCTTTTCAACTCCTCAGAGATACACGTTCAAATACATTTGAGGTCACTGGAACTGGAAAACCAAATTTCATTCTTGATTGATTTTTTCAGTAGATGGGAATGCTCATCTAATTGTTTTTTTTACTGTTTGACCTTTCTATTCTGTTTGGTTAATCTTCATGATGATGAAATAGCACTCATGATATTCACACAGAGTAACTGTTGAGGGCTAGAGCATGAATGCTGATTTTTTACAATGTTCTGCTGCTGTAGACACCCTAGAAACAAAACCAGATAGCAATAACAACTTCAGCTCTTGGTGCTTCTGAGAGACTAATTAAATTTAGTTTCCTTGTAGGTCATGATTAGTCAGGGGGTGCCTGAGCAGGATATGTATGGAAATCCACCTTTTGGACCACACCAACACAAATGAAGCTGAAAAAAAAAAAAAAAAAAAAAAAAGGGAAAAACCTCAAAAAAAAAATTTCCCCGGGANAAAAAAAAAAAAAGGGGAAAACTCTCAAAATAAAAATTTCCTTGGCAAATTTTATAAAATCTTTCTGAACTCTCCCAAAAACATGACAGCAGAACCTTCACACCCTTCCCAGCAGTAAGGCTGGGACTGAGCCATGTCCTCCATCCTCTGCCCAACAGCTTCTGGAGGTGTTTTTGCCTGGTCTCACATTCACTTCACACATGTGACATCACACACACTGTCACTGCCAGCTGCCTGTGCTTCCAGGTCATTCTGAGTCCCTCTGAAAAATAAAGCACATGTCCTATCCTGGGCAGGTTTCAAACTGGAAAACGGTGAATATTTCACTTTGTGTGAAAAATCACCCTTTCCAGAATAGGAAGCATTTGACAGGAGCCAAGTGTACTCGAAGAGACAACTCTCTCAAAAGCTACTTTGCAACAGATGCAGATTCTAACAGAAATCCTCCAGTTTGCAGGCAGTAGCATCACTCAGCAATCTGTCATTAATAAATAGTTCAGAGCACCAAGAGGAGCCACCATCCTTGTGGTCATGTGGGCCTGCACGTCCCTGACATGACCCTGGTTTGTCCCACAGTCCAAACATTTCCTTCATGTCTGCAAGTTTTATGATGGGGCACCTTACATCAAACAGAAATTTGGTCCACGTAGCATAGGTCATCAGCATGAAAAGAAAAAAGCAAAATATTAACCACTCCACTCTGATTTGGGCTAAGAATTTCCTCATTGGTTATCAGACAACTTCTGGTATCCCACAGGGGTGGGATTTTTAAGTTCTAAAGACCTTGTGCCATTTTTTAGGCTTTCCTGCCGCCTTTTGTGAAGAAATCAGCTTGGTTTCAGAGGAAACAATCCTCTTTGCTGCCTCTGCCCACAGAGAGGACAAAAACCAGGCTGCAGTCATTTGGCACCTTCTCTACTCCTTTATGCAAAAGGTCAAAAATGCTGCAGAAACATCAGTTGTCTGTGCTGGCCCTCAGAACCACCTTGCTGGGCTGAATAATGCTCCCACTGGAGCACAGTGCCCAGACCTCCTCACATCAGTGTTTCCAGTTCATCACCTACAACAATTATGGCACTAAGTCACCTCCCGTCCATTTACTCCTCTGTGGTTTGCTCACAGTCTGCAACAGGGTGGAGGTCCCACCTCAGGCATCTGCCGTGGTGAGGCTGAGCCCTCCCACTCACCTTTTCCCCTTGGAACAGCAGAGCTCTGGGATTTGTTAAATCAAACTTGCAGAGTGGTTTGGCCCCATTATGCAAGGAAGATGCATAAGAAAAAGAGGGAGAGAGAGGCAGAGTTCCTTAGGGACCAGCATGTTCAACAATCCCTTCAAACCACCACAAACCTCATTTACTAAGCCCCATAGGCTCTCATTAAATTTCTTTGTCCAAATATTTGCCTTTATAAATTCACCCAGAAGCTTCTTCTGCATTTCAGCCAGTCAGAATGCCACTGGGGCATTGAGCAAGTGCTGAGATTTTACTGGCACCCACTTTTAAGCTCCTCTTGGTCAGTAACTCTGCTCTGCATCTGTGAATAACCACCACAGAGTAACTAATTTCACCTACTAAGGTTACATTTCCCCCGGTTCCTTTTTTCTCAACTACTTAACAAATCAATTCTTTCTGAGACACCTCAGTTCATACACAAGAGGATAACAATTATGTGCCACCGTGCTTTGGCAGAATGGAGTCAGTAACAGTTGAGGTAGAAAATTGCTTTCTGCACTCTCAAAACAAGGGAATGAAATAAGAGAAATGCAGAAGAAAGTGATATTTTTACATAGATACCCACTCTTATTTCTTTTTGACAAAGATCAAACAGCAAATTTGCTGCAATGGTTCACCAATGCATTTGTCTTCCTGCAACCCTCAGGGTAACTTCAACCTCTGTGATCTCTGTGTGGCCAGGACAGCCCTGTGCACAGACCACTGCAGTCTCAGAGCCCCAGTGCATTTCTTCTTGTTCTGAAAAGAACACCTAGGAAAGCCTGCAGCTTTGAGACTCAGCAAGTACATGCTGACTGCTAGGGTTGGCTGGAGTCGTGTGTCTAATCCAGCTGGAGCAGACAGAAAGGGCATTTTAACCACATACTTCCCTTCCCTGGGCAATGAACGATATTGACAGGGTAAAATTAGGTCAAAAGGCATTTGTTTTTGTCTTTACTTTCTTCCCATTTTTATCCTGAAGTGGTCTGGAGGCCACACAGGAAGAGAAATGAAAGGAGGAAAAAGCCAGGTTTTACTTTCAGCTTCCTCTTCTTCATGGAGGTGACAGCTCTGCAGTTTACAGCAGACTCTCTACTTTTTGCCAGGGCAATGGCAGTGTGGGAAGCTGGATGGAAGTTATTTCTGGGTAAAAAAGCAGCTTTCCTGAGCAGAAGCAGCTAGAACACGTGGTGATGTGCCTTGCTGAGCCCCCAGGCTCCCCCCAGGATCCCACCAGCATCTCTGGTCCAGCTGAGAGAGAAGGCCACAAAATGCAGCTGTCAGAGGGGCACACAGGGATTCCCTCACCATTAGGGAATCTGAAGGAGTCCAGTTCAGTCCAGCTGAAAGGGTGAGTAGTTCCCTCTCCACACAGAAATGACATTATCCAGCACTGAGAAAGCAAAAATTGCACCATCTTCTCTCACAAGGAGCCAATCATCTGCTTTCCCTAGGTTTGTCAGAGGTGCAGGGATCTCATAAGTGTTAAGTTCCTCCAAATTTGGGGGGAAAAAAGGCATCCTGCTACTGGAATGAGATGCAGAGAGAGGAAGAAAGCATCAGTGTTGCAGCCCTCAGGCTCCCCTATTTTTTTTGTATTTATACAATACCAGAAATTAAACAGGAGAGGATGAAAGGCATGTTTTAGCTCTATCTAGTGTACTAGAGAAACTGATAATGAAGTTTTTAAGTACAGAAAAGAAAAATAATCTTGCCATCTCCTGATATTTTTTCCCTGCCCTATTCTCTTCTATATGCATCCCCTCTCCCCGGCACTCTTATCTAATCAATCCTGCTCTGCCAGTCTAATGCACATAATTTTCTCTTAGGGTGCATTTCTATCAACCAGGCATCAGAGGCTCATATATAGAGAGAAAACAAACTGAGAGATGCTGTGCATTTCTAAAAACGTCCCTTCACACAATTCTTCAAAAGCCCAAGATAGTAAAATGACCAAGAAATTGATAGAGTACCAGAAATCAACTCTAATATGCTTGACTCATCTGTTGATTTTAATTGAATGGTCTGTGTCTTCAGGCAATTTCATTATTCTCCCAAGAGCTGGGGAGCTAAATGAAAGACAAACCTCGTTAACCTCTGACCATGAAAATCAATAATTTTCAATAAAATTTAGACTCATTTGTTTCCAAAGGATCCCACGTCTTGACTCTACTATCATGTGCTCCAGAGCTAATCAGCTATGGAACATCATATTTTTCCACATAATTTTTGCCAACTTAGCTACAAAGTCTTTACCTAAAGCCCCAGGAATCCTTGCATGTGTATGAAATACAATTTCTCTGCAGATCATGTGGTGGTGTGAGCTGACAGTATCCAGCCTGCACTGTATTCATAGCCACTCCAGAGTGACAGTGCAAACACTTCAAAGAGCACTACACTTATTTTTAGTTATGTTTAGGGTCACTGATTCTTCTTCACCCACAGAATTGATTCCTGCAGGTTCATGTTACACACATTATCTCACCCAGTTCTGCATCCACTGAATGCAAAAGCACTTTCCTGTTTTGAATAAAAAATGCCACTTTTCCCAGCACAAAAAGCTGAATATAGGCTTGTTTCTGTGGATGCACCAAAAGCAAAGGGTGAAGAAAATGTTTAATGTTTCTTCTAGTGCCCCTTCTGCCAACAGGAAACAGCAACTGTGATACTCTGCTAATGAACTGCTTAAACTATTAGATACCTCCAAGTGGCAGAGAGAGGATATCTGTGCAGATCCTGGCAAGACAACAAGAGGAAATCCAGTCCTTACATCAGTAGAGAGTAAAATACAGAATTTTCAGACCAGAAGTTGGTGTTCTGCTGGAAGAGCAAATATAACGTTGCTGGAGTGTGACAAATATTGATAAAAAAGCAGATCAGTGAAGGGTAGAATCAAGCAATCCCCCCAAACACAATGCACAAATCCCCACTGGAATTCTACCTATGCTACAGGAACAACACCAGCTTACAACAGAACTATCACACAAATGCAAAAATTGATCTTTCTACCTCCTGGGCTAAGTTGAACACTAGATTATAAGGCTTCAGAAACAACATTTCTGAAGAAAATATTAGCAATAAGAACATTTCCAGGTCATTGCAGAGCAAGACTCACCAATTGCTTTCTTTAAGAAGGGAGCCCCTGGAAACTGGTCAAGCACATCAAGAAAAGAGAAGAAATTGTGAAGGAAAAAAAATAAATCTCAGTGGAATAGCATCTCCACTCTCAGAGAAGCTGCTGTGCACATGCAGAGCCAGCCTGGCACTCTGGATGACTGAGCATCCCAAGCCCACACTTGACATCTGCAGATGCTGGCAGGTCAGAAAGCAGCAAACCCAAAATTCATCCCACAGGACACCCCCACATCACACAGGGCCACAGCATCCCCAGAGCAAGGACTCCTCTGCAGGGACTAAAGTCTCTGTAAAGGAGCTGAAAAAGTAAAAGAAGCAAAAGGATCAATCAGTTCCACTAGGATAAATGTTAACAGGAAGGACAGCATTGATAGCATTTAGGATTTGCTCCTCTCTGAACAAAAACTCCCAAGACAGTTCTGGCATGCCCCTGCAGGGCAAGACATCCAGCCCCAGCCTTCCTGGATGGAAAACCAGCCCTTGCTGACCTTGTCAGCCTTGGCTGCTCTGTGGAGAGCTCAGAGGAAGGCACTGAATGTGATAATATGTCAAAGGAGGTGTTTTGCCACACAAGTTGGACCAAAATGCCCATTCCCATTAAAATTCATTTCACACCAGCCAGCCTTTGGCTGCTTCATCTCTGCCCAATTCCCTCTGCCAAAGAAGTCCCTCACTTCACTTCCACCCTTGTCTAAGTGAGAAACTTCCTCAGGTTAATCAGCCCAGTAAGAATAGTTCTTTTGCTGACTGAGAACCTTGATGGGAGGAAACCAAATAAATTATATTAAAGGTCAGGGAAAGTTGCAGCCACCTTAGAGCAAATTCCTCCAAACATGGCTGAGCATTTTGCAGAACCTTAATGAGAAAAAATCAGCTGGCTTCTCTGGCAGCTCAGTTTGGGGAGTAAAACTCTGGATATCAGGTAGGTCAGTAATGTAGACAGCAAAAGGTGCACGATGAGATCCTGCTTTTGGTGACTCAGCACAGAGACTCGGGAAAGAGCAGAGTTTGCAGAACAGCAGGGAAACCACATGACGGCTCAACTTTCTAAAAGTTACAAGAGGCAGCTGACAATTGATCCCTTCTCTTACTGCTTTGGAGTGGAAAACATCAAAAAGTTATATCACACATGCTAAAATTTAAAATGAAGGGGTATCCCACAGGGCAGCATCACAGAGTAAATATTTATCACCAGGCAGAAGAAAACAATGAACTCTCAGAGCCAAAATTAAATACAATGGGACACTGTTCAATATTTGATAAGAAAAATCAAAAATATAAGACATTGGATTTAGATTAGATATAAGATTTTTCTATGTTAGGTGAAAACTCAGAGAAAAGATTAACTGGTTTTGTCATCAGAAATGTAATTTCCACAAACAAAAAGAAAAGACTCCATCTTTCAAGAAAAGGATAAGAATGTTTATCAAAAATCTGCCATGTAAAAAGAAAAAATAATTACTGTTATTTTGGACCTGGATTTTTTGTTCCTTTTCCAAAAGACCACAACCCATGGAGTCACCCAAAGGACAACAGGTTCTTGTTCCTTTCTAGGTAACATGAATACTGGTAATTGCATTCCAGCCTCTCACTCATTTTTCTTCTGAGAGGCTTCCCACTTTTCAGATTTGAAATGAAAATTCTCTCAACACCAGGCAGTGCACACTATTGAATACCCACATCAAGTCAAATCAAACCAACTGACCTCACATCATTTTCCCAAACACTTGTGATGTTTTCATCACACTGTTCATAATAGGATTTTTACTGCAAGATTCATAGCAACTGACTGAAGTCTTTGGCAGTGGAGCAGTGATTGCATGGCAATTACTCTACAAATATTATCCATAAATGCTCCATATCACAGGAAGCACTTCACTAATGCTGTGCTTGAGAAACTCAGGTGATACCAAATAATGTTTCCCACTGACAGCTGTACCTGCTGCTTAGCACAAAACAACTCTGAGCCTGGGAAGCAGCAGCTTGTCTTCTAATCACTGTAAACCCAGCAGATCTCTGGTTTTCCTTCCCTAACTTTTGCTCAAGGGATCCTTTGGACAAAGCAAAGTACTGAGGAGTCAGTCTGGGGGTTCCAGATGGATGCTGCTGCCTGAGTGTCTGGGATCTGTGTGCAGCTGATACAAAGGTTAGCATAACACATTAATGTTTGTAAAACCATTTGACAAGATATATCCATCTCAGCAGTAGTGCTGTTACACTCAGTTTTGGAGAAGAGCAAGTCAAACCACAATTCTGAACAGCAGTACAAATAATCATGTTGATTTAGCCTGATCTGGCACAGTGAGGGCTTCAGTGTGCATAGCCAAGGTTTTCAGTAGTGGGTAATAACTTCTTTATATGATAGGCAATGTCACATACTTGCATGAGACCCTTTTTCAAAGGCTGCTACACATCATTTATTGGCTTTTTAAACACCCTAAGCTGACTGTGCATCCTGCCCATGCTTATATAGACCCTCTAAAATTGTTTATAAAACCTCTGCTGAAACTCTTTTTCCAAATAAATTGTAAAAATTTGTGCAGTCCAAAACAGTAAGAAAATAAATGTCTTATTTTAAATAAGCAAAACATTGTGAAAACTGAGTGGTTTAGTGCTGCTTGCTTTAGTAAAGGGGGATTGGTGAAGAAAATGTTGGTAGCTAAATATACACGTGTGGCTGTGCAGCACAACACAGCAAAATCCTGGGTTAGTGTCAGCACACCTTGCTAGCAGCTTTTCCCAAATTAGATTAATTTAAAGAACAACATTGATGAGCATTCCTTTTATGACACCAGCCTTCCTTCTTACTTGCAAAGAGTCTGTTCTGCTTACCGTCAGCTTTAGCTTAAATATATATATATATAAATATAAGTTTGTGATAGTGTACAGGAACAAAATGCCCTAAATATAATTTTTCATAAATCACCAATTTCTAAAAAACAAGAGGATTGTTTTTGCAGTAACTCAGAAAAGTACTAAGTGTATGCTTGAAGTGTAATCCCTTCAGGTATAGTAATTAAGGTGTTCAAGTGATTTGTTCAATGGCAATGGACATTCAATGAGAACACAATGTACAAATCATGGGAGTTGTGATTTTCCATTGAAAATAAAATCAACAACGAGGGATTTTTCCTTCTAAACTTCACATAAAAATACAAATTTATTAGATGTTGTTTAAAGTTATTGAAGACCATCAAAAGAACATTATTCCAGCATTGATTCAAAACCATGGGGTGCACTATCAGCATAATTAAAATGAAAGTATATTGAGCTATTTTCCTTTCCTCCTTCCATATTATTGTCTAATTGTTCAGAATGTCTGTTTGTTACAGAGGCAAAGTAATTAAGCACAGCACGTTGCAACAAGGGGGATCATAAAGCCAGAGCTGGCTGCATTACCCACACAGATANCTGATCTGGCACAGTGAGGGCTTCAGTGTGCATAGCCAAGGTTTTCAGTAGTGGGTAATAACTTCTTTATATGATAGGCAATGTCACATACTTGCATGAGACCCTTTTTCAAAGGCTGCTACACATCATTTATTGGCTTTTTAAACACCCTAAGCTGACTGTGCATCCTGCCCATGCTTATATAGACCCTCTAAAATTGTTTATAAAACCTCTGCTGAAACTCTTTTTCCAAATAAATTGTAAAAATTTGTGCAGTCCAAAACAGTAAGAAAATAAATGTCTTATTTTAAATAAGCAAAACATTGTGAAAACTGAGTGGTTTAGTGCTGCTTGCTTTAGTAAAGGGGGATTGGTGAAGAAAATGTTGGTAGCTAAATATACACGTGTGGCTGTGCAGCACAACACAGCAAAATCCTGTGTTAGCGTCAGCACACCTTGGTAGCAGCTTTTCCCAAATTAGATTAATTTAATTTTAAAGAACAACATTGATGAGCATTCCTTTTATGACACCAGCCTTCCTTCTTACTTGCAAAGAGTCTGTTCTGCTTACCGTCAGCTTTAGCTTAAAAATATATATATATATATATAAA
>VXBB01019593.1:227746-257359 GCA_013399915.1 Illadopsis cleaveri | reverse complement strand
ATCAGCTCCTCTGCCTCCAAAAGCTGCAGGAGCGCTCCCTGCCAGCAGGTACAGCAGCATGGGGCACGTGGGGGACACCCTGAGTGGGGACCCTGGGGTGATCCAGTCACGGCTGCTGACCCCTCCAAAGTCAGTTTATCAATCTGCAGTGCTCTCCTCAGATCACAAGTGCCATTACTGCTAAATAATTTACATGGTTCCCAAGCAGGCTGCCTGCACAGCTTGTATGTATAAAATGAGCTCTCCTGTGTGGACAGGTTTAAACACCCCGCTGGGATCTCTTCACACCCAGCAGACTTTGCAGCCATGCAAAGGTTACAATAAGGTCAAGTCAGAGCAGTTACACTGAATGAAATATTGATTCAAATGTCCTTGCCTGAAATTCTTCACCAGTCAGGAGAGTGGCAGCCTCGTGCCCTGGGCAGGCTGGGACCAGCAGGCTCCCAGCTTTACCTCTGGGCTTCATCAAACCTCTCTTAGCCCATGACTACCTTGAAAGGAGTTGGAGATGCTGCCTTCAAGTAAGACAACACAAACTTCCCTCTGTTCTGGATGAGAAAAGTTTATCCTTGTCCACTTTAACAGTGCCAAAGGCAGGACTGACCCTCCAGGGACCTTGACTGCTGAGACCTGCTGTTGGCTGGCAGGGAGAGGGATGAAACAGCTCTTCAGAAGGAGTTTTAATGTCTTCTGAATTTTATTAGGTGACAGGGAGGGTTAGAGGCGGCAAGGCAAGGGGCCAGGAGGCATAGGGGATTCAGAGCAGGGAGCAGTGTCAGAGGAGGTGGCTGGAGGTCACAGCAGGGCCACAGACTGCACCAAGTGCTGCTGCCCACAGCACTGACCAAGAAATACTGCAACTCTCCACGCCAGGACCATGGTAACAACAGCTCTGCAACAGCCCCAGGGGGAAGGATCAGTGTTCCTCTGATGGCTGGAGTGTGTTCCCTGTAAAAGCTGTGTGGGCATCCCACACTGCACCATTCCCTGGGTGTTAGCAGCTCTTTACCACTGACCACTGGGTCCAGCAAACTCCCAGCCATTACATCAGAGCCCAGCTGCTGCAAGAAGGATTCAAGGTCAGGGTTTATACACTGCCCTTGCTGTAAAATCAACTCTGCCTTACACAAGTCACTTAAGTTTGTCATATGTCACAAGCCATGCCACTAAACAAGTGCTATTTCTGCAGAGGTGGTGGAAATAAAACAAGCTGGAGGTTTTGGTTAGCAGTTTCCTGAGAAATCACTTATTCAGACATCCAGAAGAGTGACAGATTACTACATTTGTTGTTCTATGTTTTCTCACAGAAGCATTTCAGACACCACAGCCAACACACACAGGGCTGCCCCCAGCTCTGGATCTCTAAGCCCAGAGCTCAGCCCAGCTGAGGTACCACCTCTGTCATCCCAGCCAAGACATAACTACAAAGTAATGGTCAAACCACTTAGCCTTGCATGAATACAGAGAAACAACTCTTTTCCTGGGCTCTGTAGATGTGGAGTGATAACACAGGAACTTGATGTTAGTAGCAACAACTTGGGTCTTCCAGTCATCTTCCTGTCACTTGAGGGTTGTTTCTTATTATTAATTTTTTAATATCTCACCTGGAATAGCTTTAATCATACCAGACACTGAACTACTGCCACTTGCCCAGGGAGACCATATAACACAAGAATTCTCACTGTCAGAAGTTTGGCTGATATTTGAAATAACTTTTCCTTCCTTTCATTACATTACTCTTCCTTAAACTTTCTGCCTGTAAATAATTCCTCTGTCCCAAAGCTCATATTTCTTAGGTGGTTCTCAGGCGTTCTTCACTGTTTCCCTCCACTTAATCTTTCTTTTCTCAGATACCACACTGTATGATCTTAATTTTCCTGTGTAATTTCATTCACTTGAGCTCGTAAGTACTTTGTTGCTTTTCTCTGAGCTCTTTATCAGGAATATGTCAATGAATATGGAGGGAGATATCTGAAATTAGAGGTGTTCTCCACATAAAAGTGTCTCATTGGGAGAGTGCAGTAACACATAAAAAGTAATATGAATTCAGAATAATGAGACTTGTAAGGAATTCATTTTTAATATAAAAGAACAGTGGGCTTTTTACTAGAAGACTGATTCAAAATTTCTTGGAGATGAATCAGCTTAGACAAGCCCTTAATTAAGAGAGATTTTCCCATGTTCTATAGAGAGTCAGTGGTCAAGTCAGACAGATTTAACCACCCTGAAGTGGCCAAAAGTTGATTTTCCACATTTAAAAACCTGCTTCAGAGAAGAATTCTACTCAAACAAGATATGACATTTACACCACGCCACCAAAATACATCTCTATCGTCTAACTTTTTTTAAAATTTACTTTATATAAGTAAATATTGCTTGGTGCAGCAGAGAGGTAACCTAGCCCAACACAGTGCCCAGCCAAGGGGAATATCTGAATTCATTTCTCTGCTCTGAATCAAACACACCCTCTGCCTGAACACAAATTTCAAAGCAGCATCTTTACTACCTGCACTTTAGCTAGTCTGGGGTGAGGTTTGGTGCACAGCTAAAGGGTGTGAGAGAACATCAGAGAGACTGAGTTCAGAATCTGGCATTGGACTCAGTCCCTGAGGAGCTACTTGGGGCTGGTGGCAGCTGGAGTTTGTGAATGGTGTCACAGCAGACATTGCTCCTAAAGCAGAAATTAATAGATTGCTTCTCTAAAGAGCCCACAGTGCTGTTGTTTCCCCAAAAGCTGTTGGAATTAACAGGAGATTTCAAGACATTTTTGGTAACAGCACCAGCAAATTCTTCCTGAAGGCCTTTTTCTGTTCAATTCAACCACCACGGGTCATGAGTGTTTTCTTTAGAGGAAATCTGCAATTAGCAGAAATAACCTCAAATTCCTTGTTTATTTTTAGCTGACCAAGGTGCAGAAATTATAACATATGTCTTCAGAGATTAATTGCCAAAAATAGAAAGTAAGCTGAATATTTAAGAATACTCTATAAGCCATTGGCAAATACTTTAAGATAATAAACCTTGAAAAGCCAGAAATAGACTGTGGTCAGTTCCCCCCTCCCCAGACAAAATTGCTGAAATCTCTGCTAATAATTCAGCAATGTCCTGCACTTTTCAAAGGACAAGGGTTTGTGGTGTTTTCTTCTCTTTGCTTAACTTCTTTTCACTCTCTTGCCTTCAGCCCATGTGATAGCCCACACCATCACAGCTACTTTAGCTGCATTAGCTCACTCAGGCAATGTCACCTCCTGTTAGCACCAGGCAGTGGGGAAAAAACCCAACATGACATGGTGTAATACTTCATGGCCCTGCTGAATGTAATCTGGGCTGTCAGAGGATTGCAGTGCAGGCTTTAAAGGCAAGAAGGAATATCTGCTTGGGAATGTAGATGGTAGAGGACCATGTCTTAAATGCCTCAGAAGTTTATCCTTCAATAGCTCCCAAGGAACCAGACTCTTCATTGCTTATGTGAAACTTTTATGGTCTTGATTCTTCCCATCTTCTATATTTCTTTTTTGCTCTGAAGAAACCAAACACTGTTTTCCCCCAGCAACTTCTCACATCCCGTGCTCCAGCATCAATGTCCAGAGGTTCAAAAGAGGCATTTCCATGAAGCCTCCCTCCTAGGGCATTCAACTCAACCAGCAAGGCTTGTAACACAGTCTCAGCCACAGGCTGAGCTCTCAATACAACCCCTATTTCTCCCTGCAGCAAACCACACAACAGGAAATGAAACTGAAGCAACCGAAGGAGCAGCTCCTCTGCCTCTCCACAGGGTTGCTCTCGCTCCAATGACACCTCATTTGGAGCAAGGCACTGCTCAAGAAGGGAAATGGCCAGGTCTTGCTGCTTCCTAATTCGAGGCCATATGTTGTACTGATCACCTGTGGAAAGGTTTGTTTATCCCACGGTGAGGAAACATGCTGAAGTGTAGCCAGAGAAGGGAAAGGAAGATGTTTTAATAAACTGGAGACCCCTCTAAGCTAATCAATGCCTCGAAAGTGCTGTCTGTGATGGTAATTTAACAAGGCAAGTTGGGAAAATGGTTCTGTTAAATGCTGAGTAAAGTCTATCCCATTACCCTTCATACCATGGCCAGTCTCTTGAGAGTAATGAAAACATTTCTCCGACTTCTCGTCCCAAGGCTTTGGAATCAGAATAACAGCAAGCAATTTTTCAGTAAGTTTGGGGAATAAACCATTTGAAAACATTCTTGGGAAAAAAAAAATGATAGAAATGTCTGAATGACAAAGCTTAATTGTGCATTTGCAAACCTTGTTAAAACCTGATGCCAAAGATATAAGCAAGAACTCTCATGTGGCCCTTTTGCAGAGGGTCTGCAGTGCCCCTCAGGGCTGATGTGCTCTGCTCCCCATGTCCAGTCCCAGGCAAGTCATCAGGCTGTAGTCAGGAGCAATTAAAACACCTTTTAAATACAAATGAGAGCACTGTATCCTTCAGCTTCAGTCCCAAGTTCACCACCAAGGCTCAGACTCCTGATTTTGACTCTGGTCCCTTGGCCCATCCTACAAATTGTTCACACTTTGTGCTGATCTGCAGAACTGCAGACCAGAAATGGGGAAGAAGATTAAACAACTGCTCAGCTCTGAAATGGCTTTGCATTGGAAAAGGAGAGAAAAATCGAATGCTTTCTATATTCTTCACCCAAATTTCCCAGTCTGGAGAATAAAGGGCAAATAAATTTTTGTGCTATGGCTCAGGAAATCTTCTCATTGCCAAAGGGATTTATAAACATTTATGTGTTCGAGGAGGTACCTCCTGCTGAGCAGCCTTTTAGTCTGATCAGTATTTTGTAGCGTGATCATCAGGCCATAATGACACCCCCAATTTTATGTGAACAACACAGTAACTGAGAGCCAGGTAATGTTTGTAGGAATGGATAACATAACTTTTAAGACAGCTCATACAGCTGGAAGTTACACACACACACTCTTCTACAGAGTAAGCAAGTCAGAAGCAATTTGTCTGACTAGAGATATTGATTAGACCAAAAGAGAAGGTAGTTGGGTAGCTGAGGAGTAGGGGCAAAAAGATGGGAAGAGATGCCTCCCAATGAAAGGAAGTGAAAGGTAATTTATCATCTATGGAACATGGGGAGATTAGCAGAGTGAAGGAGAGAAGCTGCAACTGATGGGAGTTTGCCTCCCTCCCTTTCAACTAATTTGGCTTTTATGCAAAAGTTCCATCCTGTCACTTCACCAGGTTCATCTTCTTGCCAGCCACAACTAAAAGATTCATTTGTATAACTAACAAACAAACAGAAGATAGAAGTACTCCAGGTAATGACAACAGACTGACTGGTACCTACTCCTACCACACACAATATGGGCTTTCAATTAAGTAGTTCTCACATCACTAATGAAGGTGATAGTAGCTGAAATGCTACTTTTTTAGGTCTTTTGTTTTCTCATTTCATAATCCAGTTGCTGTGATCAGATGTTACCTGGTGATCTGTCTTAATACACAAGCCAAATGCACTAGAGTGCTTTTATGAGAGCAAATTAGAGGCAAATAAAATTTTAAATAACTAACATCAGTTGTGACTCTTCCTTGATCTGTTAAAAACAGCTTATTGGGTGTCTGACATCAGCTGCAGCCTGGCAAGGTCCTGCACAGAGGCTGGGGCAATTCCAATCACAAATACAACCTGGGCAGGGAATGGATTCTGAGCAGCCCTGAGGAGGAGGAGGAGGAATTGATGAGGAATTCAACTGGACCTGCTGGACTTGCTGGAACTAGTCCTGAGGAGACCAAGAAGATGCTCTGAGGGCTGGAGCCCCCCTGCTCCTGGCTGGGGGAGCTGGGGGTGTTCAGAGAGACAGGCTTCAGAGAGACCTCAGAGCCCCTTCCAGGGGCTCCAGGAGAGCTGGAGAGGGACTTTTGAAAAGGACACATTGTGATAGAACAAGAGAAAATGGTTCAAACTGTCAGAAGGCAGGTTGATATGAGGAGGAAATTCCTTGCTGTGAGGATGGTGAGGTCCTGGCACAGGTTGCCCAGAAAAACTGGGGATGGCCCATCACTGAAAATGCTCAAGGTAAGGCTGGATGAGGTACTGAGCAACCTGGCCTAGTGGAAGATGTCCCTAACCAAGGCAGGGGGCTGGAATTAGATTATTTTTAAGGTCCCTTCCAACCCAAACCACTCTATGATAATATTAGCTTAGTCCAAACAATGCTAAATGTTATTTTTTCCAGTATAGCACCCCACAGCCCCCCACCTAAGAAAGAAAAAAGGGGTTTCATTGCTAAAATGTACTGCAGAGACCCCTTTTCTACCCTAGCTTGCACTTGTGTGCATCTCATGTTTATTTTCAGTATTATTTTGGGTTGCTGGCAGTCACAGCACTGTAGGAGGCAGCTGCTGCCCCAGGGTTGTGTGATGCAGGTATTTGCAAAACTTCTGTAAACTGCAGGCTGCACCGAGAAACCCTCAGACTGCAGTGTGCTGCCTCATGCAATAATCTGAGTTTGAAATAAGAAGTACTCTGTAATGAATGGGTCAATGTTGGACTGTTTAAATGCTTGCACCCTGTTCCAATTACAGAAATACCCACCAATGCCTCATGGTAGTTTATCTCTAAAGGATACAGCATACTATGGCTTCCAATAGAGCAACAAGATTAATTTTTAAGGTCCCTTATATACACCAAAATACATTTTTCTACATTTCTCTACATTTTTCTAGCTACTCCAGAGTTCTCATGTTAATATCTCAATAATGACAATGTCACAAGTGGGTAAGACTTCTGAAGACAAACAGTGATTTTGGGTGCCTGACAGGAGTTCCTGAAAGAGGTGAATGACTTTTATGTGATGCAGTTCCTTCCTCTCTGCAATTTGAGTCTGTTAAGCAAAAACATCTCAGGTCACCAATCACCCTTCAAAATCCAGGCTGCTGCTCACCACAGCACGTATGTCCATAAAAGGAGGAAGAGTTTTAGCATCAAAAAATATGTAAATAGGCCCAATAAATTTGGTCCTAGGATTTGTTTTTTAACGTCAGAAAACTAGCTGTTACTGCCAGCCTCTTTGCTGGGGCTATAAGAGAATGATCATTTTCCCTTGTAATGGTTCTGACATAAAGTGTGTATCAAAAACTGCATACGCTTCATATCCATCCAGCTGTGTTGAGCAATAAACATGATAATTATGCAGATAAGGCTTAAATAAATTCCTATACCTAAGGGCAGCTAAATGCTTTTTTAAGCAAAATAATAATTAACCCTCCATAGGGCTGAATGAGCAGAGACCTTTGCTCCTTCCCAAGGTGGGAAACCTGAATGTTGGCATCTATCAGTCATAGACATAAATGGGTCAGGGATTCTGCAGAGGAAAGAGCTCCAGGGCTGTTCCTTATGAGGTTCCAAAAAAGGTGAAGAACAACAAAATCTACTGCTTTCTATACCCTGATGCTGGGATTTGAGGTGTGTTTCAGACAAACGTTGCAGGAATTGCAGGTAAAGGGAGAGAAGAGCATAAAGCACCAGTGGAACTGCTCACTGGAAGACAAAGGGGAGGTCTGAGCTCAGCAGTGGATGAAGTCCCTTGCACTAAACTGCTCAAGGGCTCACAATCAGGGAAGCTCAAGGGCTCACAAGTGGGACCAAACTGCTGCAGTGCAATGAATTCTCACACCCTGCTGACCTGCAGTAACTGTGCCCATGCACCTGCACAGCTCACCACTAAGATGAAGGTGTTTATTTGAAGCTCTTTCATTTGGTTGAAGCTATTGTGTTTTACCTTGGATGTCTGACAAGCCAAGCCTCTCTAGAGGCTGCTGCTGCTTGAAGAAGCCTGAGATCCATGCTGGTAGAGGCTATGGGCTGGCAGGATAAGCAAGGCCAGCTCCCCATCTTCTTCATGGCCAGTCACCAGCAGGCTGCAATGCCTTTGTGGCTGTTCTCACCACCATGTGTGATTACTTCAGTTGTAAAACCCTTCAATCCAGAGATTCCATGGTTACACAGATGTTATTTTATAAACTGAGTGCTGAACTAAATGGTTTGCCACACTGTTCCATAGCAAATGATCATAATAAATCCTTCATGCATATACTGTCCCTTCTCTCTTCATTCCTTTTGGTCATTTTTTGAACTAAGATTGAATATCAAAAGGAGTTCAAAATCTTCTCAACCCACAAAACTTCTGGCTTTAAAGCCAGCATAAGAAACATGGAAACTGTCAAGCTGGTTTTTGTGCTTCTGAGTTCTAACACAGCACCTGTCAGCCATGGCAGAAAGGTCTGAATTGACCCTTCCATGGAGAGGAACTGGGAGGAGTTACCAGCCTCAGCCTTTTCTGCATGGCTGTGATTACCAGACACTGCATTTCCCTTCCATAATGCCTCCTAATGGCTTTTGGAAGCCACCCAAACCTTTTATCCCCACCAAATCACATGGTAACAAACTCCACAGTTCAGTTGTGCGCGATGTGGAAATAATGCTGCTTCTGAGTTTTTAACCTGCCGTGAGATTCAGATGCTCCCTAGTTCCCTTATTGTGAAAAGCAGTGAATAATCACCCTTCTGCATTGCTTCTCCACTCACGGCCCTACAACTGCCTGCTGCAGCACTGTCCCACCACAGCTCTGCCTGGAGGGACAGTGCTGGTGACAAGTGACAGATGACAGGAGCTCCAAGCCGGGTCTGCTCTTGAATCACTGAGAAGATAGAGCTGTGGCTCATGTTTAACAAACCTCCATGAGCAGTCCTGCAGGAGGGCTGAGAATTAAGAATTTCTCTCTGCTCTAAAGAAGAAAAAAAGAAGAAAAATAAAAAAGAAAAAAGAAAAAGGCCGATCTGTCTCTGGCCACTCAGTCTCCCTGAAGTTCACCCAAGGAAGCTCTGCTGTGATCTGCTGCTCTCATTTTTGTTTATATTCCCCCAACAGAGATGAGCAGAGAAGGACTGAGACCTGACCAGACCCTCTGTCTGCATTTTAGAGCCTTACCTACAAATGTGAGCTCAGATGTAATCATCTTAAATTCCAGAAAGGCAGGTTAAGATGTAAAATTAAATATGGAAAGTTTCCTCCTCCCCCTTGCGTTCACTGACTCTTTCAAAAGCTCATTCCTGCAGACCTCCCATTGACTTCATCTGTTCCAAGAAAGGACATCTCCAAAGCCATGTCACTCTGCATGAGGAGCTCACATCCCAGGAGAGGCTTGAAACCCAGCACAGCCTCCTCTGAGAAGTGTGGGCACAGCTGTGATGATTTCTGCTGTCCTGCAGAGTGCCATGTCAAGACAAGTGAAACCCCCTTGAAATCCATTTTTCAGAGCTGGATGGTTCTGGCTCAGCCTGAAGGGATGAATCAGACATCCCACCTGGATCCTGGAGGCAGAAGGGAGAAGTGCCTCAGGTAGTCCCTGTGCCAGTCAGCCTAGACCTGTAACCATTGGCCAGAGATATGCACAGCAGGAGTGTCATCTTTGCAGTTGTTTTGTTTTACCCTTAGACAAATGTCCTCGGGCTTGCTGCTTCTCCCTGCCAGGTCTGTGAGGTTCACAGGCTTTCTTCACTTACAGATAAGAATCTATAATTTAGACAATTCAGTCTGTGAGAAAACCAAGGTATCCAGAAAAAAAACCATTTGCTCTTTTATCAACTTCCCCACAAGCAGAGAAGAGCATTTCCCTGGCATGGACAAACCAGGAATAGGACACCTATGAACTTCAGAAGCAGAGCTGAGACATCTCTATGAACTCTTAAAAAAAGACCATACAGTGAGTCCAGGACCCATTTCAGGAGGAAAAGTAAAGATTGGGTGGAAAAATATCTCCAGGTAGAAGAGCTCAGATTAGAGAACATGCTATCAAGTCACCTCCTGCTACATTGGGATCTACCCAAACTGCCCAGTTCTGGCAAGTAGTACATTGAGTAGAGTACTTTGGGTTTATCTCCCCACCTGGAAACTATTAAACTATATAAATCAGGAGCTTAACTAAAGGCCAGAAATTCTCTTTTTCTTTTCCTGTAGACTCACTGGCTTCACACATCTCTCTTTGGGTTTCAATCCTCTGCTACAAAGCCACCCTTACCCTCCCACTGCCCCATATGATCTCATGGCACGTTGCACAGAGAATTTGCTGCCAAAACACACTTGCAATTTTCTGCATTAAGCTACCCCTGTGCTCATCTCCCTGGACTCAGGCCATCCTCAATGTCCCCCAACAGCTTTGAGTCATATGCTCCCACCATCTGACCCCCTGGACTCCTGTCCCCCACTAGAGAGGGGTTAAACCTGCAGCCAAGTGGAGTTGAACTCCAGCCCTTCCAAAGGGCTCACATTGCCCAACAGCAGATGGTGGAGTGCAACTTGTAACCAGCAGGAAAATGATGTTTTCCCCTCACAAACTGAAATATCAATAAAAACCTGACTGTATATTCCAAATTCGGTCTGAAAGCCGATTCCGTTTTGCAGTTCAGACCTTCAACCTTTATAATGTCACAGAGCAGCTGAAGTCTAAGCAATTGCACTCAGCTTCTCTTTTGTTGTCTGAGAGGGATTAGTGAGGACCATGCCAGGCAACTTCATAGTGTGCAAAATTCCAGCTTAGGGAAGGAAGTGTTACTGCTTGTCCTCTTCATGGCAGTAAAAGTGAAATCCCTGTTGCTGCAGGAGGAATAAAAAGTTTTGCTAGTAATGAAAAGAACTAAGTTTTCAGTAGCTAATCTATTCTGGGAATATTTTCGTCATGGAGGTTAATCTGAAAACTTTTACTTCTAGTGATGATCATTCCTACATTTTCAAAAAATCATAGAGGGGTTTGAATTGGAAAGGACCTTACAGATCATCTAGTTCCAACCTCTCCCCAAGGACAGCGATGCCATTCTCCAGACCAGGTTGCTCCAAGCCCCATCCAACACGTATTTGGACACTTCCAGGGCTGGGGCAGCCACAGCTTCTCTGGACAACCTGTGCCAGGGCCTCACCACCCTCACAGCCAAGAATTTCTTCCTAACATCTAATCTAAATATTCCCTCTTTTAGTGTAAAACTGTTCCCCCTTGTCCTACCACTATCTGGCTGTGCAAAAAGTCCCTGTCCCTGTTTTTTTCCAAGCCCTTTGGGCCACACTCATCCTACACTCTGTGAGTGACAGGCAGGTGCCATCCAGCAGTTCACCATTGCTGCTTGCTGCTCTTAAGGCATGTTAAAAAAAATAAATAACATGCACACCTCTAACTGAAATGTGATGGTAGGAACAGGTTTTGTGTGAGACAAGTGTTTCCCAGGGCTGGTCTTTGGTCAACATTCACAATCTTTCCTGTATTCTGGCCACTTCCAGAGCAGTTTTGGGAGTCCCTGGTACTGTGCTTGTTATACATTTAAAAATAACTTCTGCTCTCTAAAGTAGGAGCCAGAAGCTACTGTAACTTAGCAACATGACCAAGTACCAACAGTAAAAAAGAACCCCCTAAGACCCACCTGCTCCCTTGTTGCTCCTATTTATTTGCCACAAGTTTGTTATTTGCTGATAAGCAAAGCAAACAACGTATTACCCCGACACGTATGTTCCACATTTACCCACCAAATTTATTGTTGACAAAGAAGTTCATAAGCAAACAAGAAATTAATAAAGCCCTGTATACACAAGTGAAAGATGATAAGATCAGTAATATCGTCTGTCAGGCAAGTTAATATAATCAACTTGCTAATTGCATGAGAAGTACAAGAAAGCCATTTGCTTTGAAGAAACTTAATTCCCTATAATCAAATTTGGGTATGGCTCTACCAGTCTAAACATTTCCTTTTTATGTGGTACGTGTCAAAACATATGACCTGCTTTCTTCTGACCATTTGATCTGCAAAAATATAACATAAGATAGCTTGTTCAGGGTTGCATCTAAAGTCCAGAAGAAATCAATGATAACTATGAGAGAAAGACAGAGCTTTTTGTGCACCAAATCTTTTTCTTGTACATTAATTAGCAATTATGCCTCAGATTTTTTCAAGTGAGCTATTTCTCCTGCTGACTCTTGCATTTTAGGGTATGGGAAACTGCATCTTCACTCTCAGGGGCAACATTGTTTAAAAATATGAATCCAGAGATAGAATTCTTAAATGAGGCTTTATTTTTTCTGATTACTAAATGCGAAATACCATGAGCTTACATTAAAAAAAAAAAAAAAAAAAANTAATAAATGGAAAATACCATGAGCTTACATTTAAAAAAAAAAAAAAAAAAAATTAAAACATCATACAGACAGTAAAGCACAGAATTGGAAGTTGAGGTTTTGGGTCCTTACTTTAGTTCTTTTCTTTCTGTTTTCTTTAAACTTCCTCTTAAAAAATGCCAATCTTGTACACAATTCCACCGACCAACCAAGAGGCCATTGAAGGCTGAAAAAGCAATCAACCCCTCGGTAAGTGATAAATTGTCTTTTACACTGGTAATTAGGTTGGAGACAGCACTGACTTATTTCTCAAAACACCACAAAAAATGACCATTAAATGGTTTCTACCGAAAAGGCTTCTGCTGAGGAAGTGGAAGGCTCTTCCACCTTGTACTCTCTCTAACAAATCTACCCCTCCATGTGCTGCAGTCATTCATGATGCTGGTTATGATCCTGGCACACATTTTTTCAGAGCATTTAATTTAAAGGCTGACCCTTCCCAGCTCTGGGCTTCCTCATTTGGATGGATCAGCACAGCAAGGGCTCTGGGAGCCAGAGCTGCAGACCCCACCTGCGTGTGGCACCCTCAGCCAGCATAGACTTAATGGTTTTGGCTGCCAGCCTGCCCTTCTTGCTCTGAATACCCCAAATCAGGGGAGAGATTAATTAGAGCAGCCCAGAGGCAGCCTAGATCAGTGCTCAACCTTGGGAGCAGACACCATCCCTTTCCCATTTGGGTCTTGGGCTCAGGAATACTAAAGAATCTGGTTTAGGTCTGGAAATCAAATCAGTCTTGCATGCACTTGGCGATGTCGCCTTGCAGAAATGTTTTTCTTTGTTGAATAACACACAACAACTCTATAGGAGGTTTTTCTGGTCTCAGAGGATCTCAGTGAAGTCTGTGGAATATTTAGTTTTCTCCTGAAGCAAAACACCATGAGCAGTGATGGGTCCATGCACTGTCACAGCTTAGGACCAGATACCTTTTAAGACCAGCTCCTGCACAATGAGCAGGTTCCTTTATCTCCAGCCTAATAGGTATCTTTATCTGGGCTGAGCTGACAGTGGTCTCTAGGCAGGCATTTAGAAAAACCTCACCATTATCTTTCACTCATTCACTCTGGTTTGGTGTGAGCAAGTCCAGTCTGAAAGAGTGAGGAAAGAGAAAGCAGAAGCAGCCATGGCTCAGCCTTCTCCCTGAGACCAGGAGGCCCTGGGGTGCTCCTGATGAGTTTGTGTTCCTTCCACTTGCTATCAGCTATTCCATGAAGGTTTCCTTGCTGCTGAACTGATGCCCTCATTAGAAAACCAGAGAATAGGTGGAAATGAGCTGCAGCCCTATGAGGAGCTCTGCATGGGCACCATCCTTGTCCTCCTGACATTCTCCAGCAGCAACACCCCTGGCTGACCTCTACACACAGCAATCTCCTTCAGGGAGAGGGAGTGCTACCGCAGCCAAATTCACAGCAAAATGTCTTCTCTATGGATGGCCTCATCTTCTTTCAGTGTTTAAACTCCTGTCCCTGAGAAGCAAGCAGTAACCCTTGTTTAGAGTGACCAGGCTGATGGAGGCTCTGAAACAATCCTCCCTCTCTGAGCTGTTGTTATCCTCCCTTCAAAACATCCCTCCTGGGCACCACAGAAGGGATCATAAAAATGCTGTGTAGCCAAAGGTTAGTGATTCAACCTCCCGAAAGAGGTTAAACACCTCCAGTTTAAAAACAAAACCCAGCTCAGGGTGTTAAATGGCCAGCCTGTGGCTGCACAGCAAAGTTGAGTAGCAGCCAGGCATCTTCTACCAGGAGCCTACTAGCAGAGAAAACTGGTCTTTAATAATTAAAACATGTAAATACACATCATGATTCCACTGGTTCATGACCAGAAATCACAGCTTACCCCCTTGTATGACGAATCATTAATTTAAATTCCCTCTGCACAGAGAAAAGCAGTTTCATACACAGATCATGTTGTCATTTTCATGATCTAGTTTTGCTTTTCTTTCCCCCTCCAGAACAGGACGCCTTAACAACATTCAGAATAAAGGACCTTAAACCTCCAGCAGAGAAGACACCTTTATCTTGCCTTAATTTGTACTGCTTGTATCAGAATGGCATTTTTAAGATTAAGATGAACAGATATAAATGTAATCTCTCAGGAGTTAAACCAAGCTACCTGTGGGCCCCATGTTCTTATGGTTTGCCTGAGGAAAACAAATCTTTCATCCTTATCTATGTATTTCTTTGCTAATTAAAATGCATGGACTGCTTTAAACACTATTTACCCAAGGGGCCTTCAGCAGTGCTCTTGCACCATTTAAAAAAAATAAAAAAATACCAGCAGTGGAAGGTTTTAAAGATGCCACATACAAAAGGTACTCATTAATATTCCTGAAGAGTACTATTATCAAAGCAGGATATTAACACTACAGGCCTAGCTATACAAAACAATTGCCAATCTAAACACATGGCAACAAGTGAAATCAGAAGCAGTCGGAGATAGACACGGAGAACGTTCTCAGATCTTGTCAGCTGTTGCAGAGAGCTGAGCAATTCAATGTCACCATTTGCATTTTTCCCTGGGTATTCCCAACACGATGCAGAAAACCCTGCAGCAGCGAGAGAAAATTATCCAGAGCAAATTGGGAAGGTTTGCAGTTCTGCTAGCAATGATTCTGTTATATTCCAAATTCAATTAGAAAAGGAGGCAACTAAAACAGCAGCACCTTACTGATGAGGCAGATCTTTCCCAGGCTAAAGGATAAAGCAGTATTTCCAAAGTCTACTCATGCAAGGGATTTTACAAAACCTGATAACAACAAACCCAAGTACAACAAGTTCTCCTAATACCCTTTGCTTCTGCTTGCCTCAAATCAGCCCAGAAACATTAATTATGGGTGTGGATCCGCAATTACAAACAAATGAGTGATCAGATCTCTGTGATTTTCTGCTTATCAGCCAGCCTGCCTTCATGATATTTCAAGATAATGCATTTCAGTCTGTGTTTGCAGTAGATTAGGGCCACTCATGTGGTCAGTTCATGAGTACAGCAACAAGCAGGAAATTATGAGGCACAGGAGCTCATATGCTTGGAATATCAGCAACTCTGAAAAAAGGTGAGTGCTATGAAAAAGTCAGCTTTTGCCTTGATTATTCTTACTTTTACCCCTGTACCCATTTTACCAATGGGCAGGTCGAGGCAAGAACAGGTTACTGTATCAAGGCTGCAGAGTGTATGAGTACAGAGCCTGAAAAGCTGCACTCCTGCTAATTCCCCCTGGACTTTTCCCTATAAACAGAAACACTCCCACTTCTTTTAGCAGACAGCATTTTTAGCAGACTTGCTTTGCAGTCGACCAATTAGGAACTCTTCCATGGTAAGCCACCTTCAGAGATGGGTAAGACTGGAAATAAAATTATGGCCAATTTTGAAGGGTCTATATTTAAGTGAAAAGAAGGAAGTACAATTATTTCTGAAATCATTTCTGAAGATGAGATTCCTCTGGGATAAATACCCATTACATGTGTGGCTCTAAAATTAGTGATATCATCTACTTTAAGATAGATCATCCTTATTACATTGTAGTGCCTTTATACCTAGAATTCACACACCCTCTAGGAAAAAGAGGGCGGTCAGGCACTGCCCAGGCTCCTCAGGGAATGGTCCCTGAGGCTGCCAGAGCTCCAGCAGCACTTGGATAATGCTCTCAGGCACAGGGTGGGATTGTTGGGGTGTCTGTGCAGGGTCAGGAGTTGGGCTCAGTGATCCTTGCGGGTCCCTTCCCACTCAGGACATTCTGTCATTCTCAGACACTGAACAAATCCATCTCAGAAAGGCAAGTCTTGCCCCCAGACCTTCTATTCAAGGGTGCTACACAAACGGAGGGAATATCTCCATATTTTAGCACCCTACTTCTGTCTTCTGTCATGTTCTACTTCTGGAAGGAAAGCAACCTTGGACCACCTTGGGATTCTGCAAACCTGAGAGGAAACCAACTGGAACCTTCTGCCTGGACATGGGGAGCATGAAAAGGCTACAATCAAAATCATCCTTTGTGCTGACAACGGGAGAGCAGAGATCTGATGAGGATCTGACTTTCAAAACCTGGAATCCATTTTAGCAGCCAGAATTAACTGACAGCATAAATGCAACCACTTCAGCTGTCTGCCAAGTGACTGGTGCATACAAATCAAGGATGCTCAGTGCCTAAATGCTAATGTCTTCATAGACTATGCAAGCACAAATTTGCACCTACAACAAGTGGAAGTCACTTCCTTTAAACCTT
This sequence comes from Illadopsis cleaveri, assembly GCA_013399915.1. Classification (NCBI taxonomy): domain Eukaryota; kingdom Metazoa; phylum Chordata; class Aves; order Passeriformes; family Timaliidae; genus Illadopsis; species Illadopsis cleaveri. The sequence continues at coordinate 240,937 of VXBB01019593.1, read as the reverse complement.
AACAAACGTGACTGAGAGAAAGGAAAATGAGAAAGGCAACATGAATATTTCAGGGTGTGCATGCTGAAAGCTTTGGTGCAACTGCAGAGCTCCAATTAAATTCAATAGGAAACTCACATCTAAAACCCTGAGCAGTGCTTTGAAAAGTCTAAGGGTTTGATGTCAGAGGGTGACTCTCAGAGTCAACTGCTTTTGTTCAGCAGAAGCCTTCACAGAAGAATGAAGTACAGAAAGTGGTGGCTGAAGAGAGCAGGAAGGGAAGAAGGAAATTCAGAACAGACATTGGTATAATTCTCTCCAGCTCAGTATCTAAGGAATCACACTGACATTATTTGTAATGGAAATGATACAAAGAGGTCAGGCTTTGGCTTTTCCATTACCCATAATCAGAGATGATTCAGAACAATTCCCATTTTCTTTGAACCAGTAAAGCCCAATCGGATGAAGGTAGCTCCTGGATAAAAGGATCAACCACTGATCCAATTCTAATCAGCACAATGATAATTCTCTTACCTCCAGCAGGATTAATCTGACTGTTTGAATAAACAATTTGGTTCATATTTTGGAAGCATTCAGAGAGCCCAGGTGTCTTTGGACATGTGTCAGTGCTTTACTGTGGAGGAGGGTGTGCTTTTCAAAATATTCTTGTAGTTATCTCCTTTTCCTGGGCTTTGTTTCCCATCACAGCCTGTGTTGGAACACCCCATTTTATCTTGGGATAAAATTAGACTGGAAGATACAGTCCAGGAGCTCACCTACTGCCCTCCAGCAAACCAGTCATGCTGCAGCTACCTGAAATAAATCCTCTGAAATGTGTGGAGTGGGGCCTGAACCTGCAGCAGTTTTGCTCTACAGCTGTGTTCCCCTTGAGATCACTGCTCATTAATATGTGCAGAGGCTTCATGGCCTCCTGAGCATGGTCACACGTGTGTCCATAGTCACAAAGAGTTTACATTAAAAAGCATGGCAGATGCTGGAAAAGCATCTTCCTTTTGTATATGACAAGTTGGAGTCTACTAATGACTGTGTTGACTTGCAAAATTCCAATTATAAAGGACCATTTAGACTAAACTGTTTCTAGCAGGAATCACAAACTGCCATATTCCCCTCAGATGTGATAAGTGACAAATTTTTGTCTCAATATTTTTGCTCTGAGGATGTTTTCTCTTTCCATAATTTTTAGTAATTTGTGTTATTTCATGACATGTCTGTGGCATCGTATCTACATATCATTACTTCAAGTTGTCATGTCACATTCCACAAGACTGCTGCTGCCATGTCAAATCCTCACAGAGCAGAGCTCTTGCTTTCCTTTATCATTAAGGGCAGCTGCTACTCTGTACAAATTGAAACATCAATACACTGCAGAAAGGTTCCAGGCTGCTGGAAACAGTTGCTCTTGGAATTAGTACACCAAATGCTTTTCTTTTTTTTTTTTTTTTCCCCCCTTGTTCAAAGTGTTAACCTGTATCACTTCAACACAAACAGGAGGCATCTTGTTCAAAGAAACAAAGCGAAGGGGGTTCAAACATCCAAAGTCTGGTTTTGAATGCCTAAGCAGACAAAAAGAATGTGAGAGAAGGTCATATTTTTAGATACCTTTTGTACCTAACAGTACATGCAGAGATCACAGAAATATCAATTGTAGTCAGAGAGGAAGCCTTTGACATATCTGGAAATTTAAGCTTGCATCATTTGCATCCCACTGCAGTGCTTTAACCATAAACCATTCATCCTGGCACAGCAAAGAGTCAGATGAAGATAAAAGAGGAAAAGAGAGAAGTCAGTAAGATTTCGCATCCCGGGGTAATTGTTTATATTTCAATTTTTCCCTGTCAATTGCTCAAGTGGAGTTGAATAAAATAAGGTTCAGAAAATAAATCTCTTCTTAGATATCGTCAAAAGGGTCATAAATTCCAATACCCTTAGAAATCTCAGTCTTGGGCCTTAATTCAGGTCTAGGAGAATTGCAGACACCAAACATTGTAGATTAGCCCCAGTTCAACTTTTGAGTGAATAGAGATGTCAAAAGAAATCAGAAATACATTGTGTTATGCTGTAGAGGCAAGACAATGGTTGAGCCACTGTGCTAAATCATCAGTGCAGGGACCTTGTGAGTAAAAGTCCCATTTGACAGGGACATGCTCCAGTGTGCACACAACTTCTCCTGAAGTGTTACAGGCTGCAGAGTGACTGCAGGATGGAGGAAAAGCTGTAATTCCCTCCATCAACATCCCAGTCAAAAGTCAAGCAGTAGCAGTACCTGTGACTGGAAGACAAGACTTACAAAACTGCAGATGGAAGAAAAATAAGTAAAAAAATGAAATTGCATTTGTTTGCAGGAGAAAGGCTGGGAGGGCGTAGCTTAAATTTAAGTTTGCTGTCTTACTTTTCCATGCCAAATATATGCAAAGAATGGAGGAAAAGCGAGTTTATGGCCACAGTCTCCCTCCAACAGCTTCTCAAAAGAAGTCAAATTTAGTTTTACATTAAGTGCTCTGCAGTACTTAGATCACAAGTTCACAAGGGCACGGAAGTAGTTTGCATATAAAATAAACAAGCAAATAAAGCAGAGGGAAACTCATGAAAAGAGAAATTTGGGAAAGCAAAAACAAAGGCAGAGTAATCAGATGGTAGAAAAGTTTTTTCCACAAAAGTTTCTTCCACAAATAGACCAAACATCATCAAAGTAACAGACACTAATCCATCATCAAACATTCTTTTTGATTCCTGGTAGGGAAAGGACAGGAAGGAGCTGCAAGTTTCCTCTGCAGGCAGGATTCAAAGCCAGCCCTGAGAAGGAGCAGGGGCACAGAGCAGGCTGTGCTCCCCTGGCTATCAGCTCTGCCCTGCCCAGGGGCTGGGACATCCCAGTGGCACCAGCCATCCTCAAATGGGGAACATGCCAACCTGTTTGATCCTAAAAGCTACTGGGAAATAGTTTAGGAACATTACCAGGAGTTTGTTTTACTAGCAAAGAAATTCAAAAGTTTCACAGTCTGGGTAGCAAGACAACCCTGCTTCAGCTTTTTTTTATTTTTACTGGATTAGAAAAACACTGATTAAAAGTCAGTCTAACACGTCAGTTTAAGGTAACCTTCTCTTGCACTCTCTTTCTCAGCAGACAGCAGCACTACCTTTGAAGATAACCATTCATGCATAAAATTACTAATAGAGACCATCTATCTGACAAATGTCTGTTCCTTAATAATTCATATCACTTGATCTATTTTCAAAGGTTAGTCTTACATTTAAAATTACAGTTCTGAATAGGTCAGCCTGTTACTTAAAGATAAATTACTCCACCTCTCTGTGTTACAGTGTTATGTTTTGATAATGACAGCCTTTTTTTATTCCCATGCTTTCCTCTTCCTTCTCAGAATCAGCACAGCAAAGTAGCAGCACAACCTGCCTTGCCCACGCCTCCCAGTAGTCACATTTTGATTCTTTTTGACTCAGGCAGTCTGAGCATCGACTTACAGTCCTTTACCTGCTTTCAGTAAAGACTTAGGAAAGACTCAGCACTTCAGGATGAAAAGATGAATCAATGATGCGTGATAGGACTAAGCTTAGTCCTGCTGTGTGGGAGCTAAAATGCTGCATAACCAATGCTATTACATTCATAGTAATTAAAGGATAATTTCTGCTCTCCTCTAGATGGATAAAGCAATAAAATGACAATGTTTAAAGAGGAAATGCCAGTGTAATGTTCATGCATTTAACAACTACCCAGGAGATACGCATTGTAAATATACTTATAACAGAGAAGTTCCTACTGTTTTATGTAAGGAAGCATTTTGTGCTGGTAATTTCATACCACTGAGTAGTCTGGAAAGTTACTGGACCACAGACAACTTACTTTTTTTCTTTTTTGAACACACGGTACTGGTATATTTCTATGATTGTGAAGAACTGTCAGGTTATAACAGTTTGTCACATATCTTATTACAAATACATTTCTGAACTACTGAGGGTGAAAAGCTCTTCTCAGGCAAGGCAGACATCTGCACACCAGATTAGGACACCCATCTGTTGGCTCAGCAGTGGTAAGAGGGAAGGAAAGAGGAATGTCTGGAGTCTGTGGACATTCTGTGAGAGCTGCAGGAGTGAAGGACTCCAGGAACAGTGTCCAGCAGCAGGAGGGCCAGGAGAGCAGTGACATCCCTCCAGCACAGAGCTGTTCCTAGCTCTGATATGGTCTGAGACAGGACAGAGTCCCACCCTGCACAGACCCCATCTGGACAGAGAAACTGAGATGGAAAGCAGCCATCCCAGGGAACTGCTGGGTATTGTGCAGCAGTCCTGCAGGATTTCTCCAAGTTGTGCTCCTGATGTAATAGCTCAGGTGGAATGACTGGCCTTTGCTTTGCAGATAAAAACAAGATGAGAATCTGCATGACCCCTTGGAAACAGACTCAGAGGTTCACTCAGTCTCCCATTCCAGTTAATAGACTTGTCTCTATAGTTCCTGGGCTGTGCACTACATTCTCCCCAGAGTTAAGCAGGACAAGTTTAGAAATAATACATCCATTTCAAATGTGATTTCCTGAGCCCCTTCTGAAGTAACTCCATGTATACAATATATGTATATGAAGAGCAAGAAATCAGCCCCTCCAACACAGATACTACACAAACAAGCATCAGGTTCCAGACACAAATACCAGCAGTTACCCAGAGGCAAATTATTCCCAATGTTTTGAGATAAACAAATCAGTGATACGTAAAGAGACCAACCAACCCCAGCTACAAAGATCCCAAATCCCTTTTGCAGATGCCAGCCAGGAGAGAAGAACCCAGCCCAGCATATGAGCAGCTACCAGGGTCTCAGGACAGAGGAGCTTTTGTCAGTGTAGCCCATTTAATGTGCAAAAATGCAAAAAGGGACTTGTAGAAAATTTTGACACCACTGTGAGTATTGACAGGACAACCCCTCTAATGCTCAGAAAGCCCATCCTTTAGCTACCCAGAGTGTAAATGCTGACTTTCCTGAAGCATTTGGCTCCTATGTGACTCCTCCTCTGCATCTCCTCACTCTGCATCTCCCACTTGGAGTGTAACACTGCTCAGGGTGTACCCAGTATCCCATGAGCAAAGTGCTTCTCACTTCACAGAGAGCAAACACAGTTAAGGCAGAACTACAGATCTGTTATTTCAGACCCTGGGCAATAAGTGATTCACAAAGAAACAAAGCAGCCTTCAGATGGCCCTAGGGAGACTACCAAAGGTACAGTAAGAGAAAGAATGGATGAAATGCATAGTCTGTATTCTTTTTTAATTTTTTTTTTTTAAGCTAACTAGATATGCTGCAAAACTAGATACCTGCAAAACTTGGTATATCCCATTGTCAGCTCTTCCATGCATCAGCAGAGCCTCTGTTTACTGTAAGGGGATCTACTCAAATGTAGGGGTTCAGGAGAGGCAAGAGTGGTATGGGAAGCTGCAGCCCACAGGGCAGGACTGCACCAGTGCAAGAGATGCTTTTACTCCATTGGCAAATGTGAATTGTCTTATTCAGTCCATCCATTATTATTCTCTTGTAGATGGCTGTGACATCGAATTCTCTCAGGGCTTGTAAAGCATGAAAAACCCTATATCTTCACCACAATCTAAAACATTTAAAATGTTTTAAATTGTCTGGGTTACCCCAGATCACCTTCCCCAGCGAGAAACTAATTCAGACTGCCTTAAGTACAGTCTTTTTAGCAAACTGTGACCAATGAATCCACCTTTCTTACTTCAAAGTATAGTCCTGTTCTTGACATGGAAGGATATAGTAGCTACCATTAAAAAAAAATCAACAACAAACTCATACAAACAAACAAAAAAAAAAAATCCCACCCCAAAAAACATTGCATTATACAGCAAGCAACATGTCTATACATCTGTACAGACAAGGGAGTTCTGACTCCAGCCATGCTCCAGCTTCTTTTTGCTAATCTATTTGAGTCAGAGCTGAACAAGACAAACCCTGATGCCTGCAATCCTCCCAGTCCAGGTGGAATCTTGTTTTTTTCAGCCAGCAATCCTGTATCTAGAGCCTGGTCTGATTCTCCCAGCTTGAGGCCCCGTTGGCCTTTCCTTTGCCATGACTCTCACTGTGTGATTATCTACATTTGCTCACTTGTTCTGTGATCATCCAGAGGCCACACTGCAGGATCTTTGTTGCTTTAACATGCATCCCATTAGTTCCAGTGCTGTGGCTGGCAGGGCAGGCTCCCATTCCTTAGTCACCCTCTCAAATGCCAAGGCACTGAGTTGCCAGCGCTGTCTGATTGCACCCAGAGCCAATTACATCAGCCTGCTGCCAACCTGGGGCTTATCTGCTCCCAGGAATTAATTCCTGTTTTGCTGCAATGCACAACCAAAGTTTTAAGTTCCTTGGCCAATTTATTACAATTAGTCTTTCTGCAGTGCACTTGGTCTTCTTTATAATTACCCCGCAGAGGCTGTGGTTCTGAGGATTGCTCTGTGCACTCCTCTGCTTCCCCAGATCCCACACTTTGATGGAGAGGCAAAAACTTACTTTTCCACCCCCATTCCCTCCTGAACACGTAAATCAAGCAAACTGAAGCAATTGATGCAGCACTCAGTGCTCGGTGGCGTGGACTGACGGGCTGCCAAACGTGCAGCTCAGTTTCTCCACTTTGGGAAGTTTATTCACAATAGATTTCCTCTGATCGAATCACCTTGAGTTGGTTTATCTGCTCATTTTCTATTTGTCATCTCACACAACAGAGCAGCCCAGTGCTGTTCTGTTCTGAGGGGCAGGTAGGAAACCAGCACACGAGGGGTTTTCCCACAGAGCTTTCCAGAGTGCCCCTGCCCAAGTTATCTTCTCCAAGAGGGATGGGGACCCATCTGGAGGATGGCCTGACATCACCATCAGAGGAAGGAATTCACTGAGCTCTTCCTTTCACATCTATTAGCATCTGAATTTACTTTCTATGAGAAGTGGTGGGAACAGTGTTAGGGCATCAGTCCTGCCGGGAGACATGTAGCAAAGAAGGAATTTATGGTGTTTAAAGAAGGGAAAAGACTTCAAGAGATGTCTCTTGAGGCTGACAGTTAGGGTAGGCTGCCTCAGGGCTGCGAGTTAAGGATTTGTGAGAACCAAACTCCCATTAGTTCCCAGGTTAGCAATCCCTTTTTCTTTCTCTGTAGAAGACAAAAGACTGGATGGATTCTGAGGTGGGCCTCAGCAGGACCTCTCTGGCAGATATCAAGGCTAGCTGCCCTGAAGACAGGACTGAGAAATCTACTTTCTCTGAAGTTTCACCAAAAGGTGATGGGCTGAACCATGCAAAATCCTGATGCTGACCTAGTTTTACCAAGAACAAAATTTCATTGCCTCTGGTACAGAAGTATTATTTGCCTATATTACTACTTAAGTCAAGATTTATAAAGTACCCAAAATTCTCTGAGGGACTGCCAAGCATTGAATTTATTTATGCATAAATTACACATATGCAGGATATTTTGGCTGTACCTCTTCCCGTTTCAGACTTTTTCTCATCTTGAGAGCAAACTTCTTCTTTACTAGCCCCCCCAATATGTTATGTGGCAAGCTCACCAAGAATAAGATTTATTTCCCCTGTGGCATTTGAAGTTGCATACCTAACTCTGTGAAGACCAGAGTAACCCTAAGCATTTTCACAGAGAACTACATGGCCATGCCAGGCAGGTGTTCCTCAAAGTCCTCAAACAATTATCAGTGTGAGTCATGCCTGTTGCTTTTATCTCCTGGAACGTTTCACTCCGTAGCTGTACATCACACACGAGTTGTTGGAGAAAGGACCAAGCCCACATTTGAGATCTGTTTGTTTCTCTGAGGATGTCTTGACGCAACTGTCTCAGCCATTTCACCTTTAACTGGCTCCCCTTTCCACAGATGACCAGTCATCCAAAACACCAGAGAGATTTTAAGCCTCCTTGATCTGAGGGAAGCGGATGAAAAAAGACATGATGCAGGCAAATGTCACATTTGTGTCACTGACTGAAACCCTGCTGCCAGGATACATTATTCAGTACCTAACAGACCTCCTGATATAACCCTGAGCTGAACTCTCCTTAAAAGATCAGCCATCCATGCCTTCCCCACAGCAGGTGGAAAGATTTGCTGCCACAACCCTGGGGTCAGAGAGAGAAATACCCACCCCTGAGTGCCCACACAGCCCATGGAAGTGATTTAAATGACAAGCAACATGTCCTCTTTTTCTTCATGGAGAATTCTCTGCTGTGAACCTGTATCTATAGAGATAAGGGAGTCCTGACTGCAGGCACTGAGGATAAGTTGGTCTCCTACTCTGCTTGGAAGTCTGTGCCAATGGACAATATGAAAATATACTGGTTCTTTTCTCCCAAACGTATTACTGCTAAAATATTTGATGCTAACAAGGAGAGAGCAGAAACAGATCTATCAGCTCTCACCTGCAATCCCAGTCTTACTTCACATCCTCACACAGGGTTGGAGAGAGAACCAGGGCAGAAGCTGCTCCCTGGGCAGCCCTTCCCTGTGCTCTGACATAGAGCAGGACACAATCATCTCCTGCCCCGTGCACAGCCTCACCTCCCATCAGACAGGAAGAAAAGATTCTGATCAGGTTCTGATCAGGTTCTGTCCTCCTTGTTCCTCTTAACTGGCTCTCTGCTAGAATCTGTTTTGGGGGTAATGGAAAGGAAAATTGAGTTAGACCTTTTTAAAGGGTTTTGCTAATGAATTTATTCATGAAAGACTGCAAGCCCTGAGTTTTCCATCAAACACCACCACAGGCTTAGTTAACCAACACTCACCTAAGACTTCTGTTAGAATAGCCAGGATGCTGCTTTCCTATTGCTTCAGTACCTTTTTACATTTCTTGGCCATGTACTGCCCCTGGAGAGCATCAGCCCCTCTCCCACAGTAATGAGATCAGCATCAGAGAAGAGCCTGCCACAGCTTATGTAAATCCCAACCTTCTCATACTTCAAGACATCTCCTTTGCAACTGCAAGACACCCCATGACAAAAAGCCAAAGCTCTCCATTCCAGTTTTCAAGAGTGTCTAGAGATGCAGAAATACCCACTGTTGCTTGCTCTTTTTGATATTTAAATTAAAAACTATGCCAGCCAGACTGTATTGGGCATAAGAAATATATTTCAAAAGCATACCAGAACAAAGACTGGTAGCTGTGGGGCTGGCAGGCCACACAATCTGTTATAGAGACCTTTGGGAACTGCAAACTCAACCACTGTGTCACACTGAGGCCAAAAGGCAACAACCAGGTCATGAAGGCACAGAAAGCCATACAACAGGCATATGGCTTCTGAGATCAGAGCCAGCAGACCTTTTACTTCTAAAATCTCTCCTAGTGTTACAGCTGGAGCTCCCAGCATACAAAAATCTGTATTACCAGATCATCAGCCCCAACACTTCTGGGTGTGCTCCAGCCACAAAGTGCTGGAGAGAGAAATTTTATTTTTGGTTGTGTGCTCCATCTGTCCTGATCCACAGACAAGGTGCTGGCCAGGCACAGCCCAGAGATGCTTCTGTTCCCCTCAGACCCTAAGGCCACCCTCATAAAGCACACTAGTTAAGCAAAAAAATTGTAAAACTGTCATGGGGTGACCCTGGCTGTGCTCTTGGTGCCCACCAAAGCCACTCAGTCTCTCCCTTCCTCAGCTGGACAGGGGAGAGAAGATAAAATTGAAGGCTCATGGATCAAGCTTTTCTCTTACTCCTCTCTCCCAGCTGCAGCTGTGCAGGCTTTTTCCCCCTCTTCTTCAAAACACAGAGGCAGACAGAGTCTCCTAAGTTACCTTTGCTGCCACAGGACCCATCCACCGTGTGACCAGGCCAGCGCGTATGACACACGCAGATGATTAATGACAGCAGTAATTAAGAAGGTGACTGATGTTCACATGTAAAGTCCTGCTGTTCCCCTCTGGACCTCAGCTTCTGCAGGCAGGTAACTCCTGACAATCCCTGCAGCAGTGATTTATCTTTCTATCAGGGAATGCATGGGATGTCTCACTTCTCGCTGCCTGGGGACTGCAGCCCTCCATCCTAATCAAGAACTCACAAGGCAGATAAGGTGCTCAGGTTTACTGTTTGAAACTCTGGAGTTGTTGGGGAAAAGGTTTGATGCAGAGTGTAGACTGAAATGAGATGAACTTTTGAAAACCTTTTGTTAAATGATTGCTAAAATATTCTAAATAATTACAGTTATGGCCAGCCCAAGCCATTACCTTTAGCAGATTTTTTTTTATTATTATCTTGTTTGTGTGTTTTTAAAACCTTTTTGTTCTTTTTTTTAAATGAAAAGATAANTAAAAAAAAAAAAAAAAAAAAGAAAGAAAGAGTGAAAGGAAAAACAAAAGGCATCTCCAATAACCGTGGCAGGAACTAGACAGACATTTCCTTCACACTGAGCTGTCAGCAAGTAAAAACATATTGTGGCAGGCTGTAGTTTACCTATGCTTGCATGCAGGCATTGGAGGCTCAGTGGGACTAATTATGAAAATATGATTATAATGGATTAGTAATTCTGTCAATCAGACACATGCATATGGTAACAAAAGAGCAATGGGTAAAAATGCCACAGGACAGGAGATTTTAATGCTGTGGGTTAGTACCAAAAGCATGTCTCAAGGGAGAAAAAAAGATTTGAGTTATGTTGGGGGAGAATTGCTGGGATTGTATATTAATAAGAAATCATGTATCAGATCTATGGCTCAGAAACACATTAAAATCAGCCAAAAAGCCATTTTTACCCCTTCCCTCTAAAAGTGGTTTTGGCAGACCTGGAAAGGGTGTGATTTCAAGCTGCACCAAAACTTTGCAGGCAGAACTGGTAAACCTCAGCCTTAGATGGGCCTGCTCAGTCAAAAGAGAGGGTGACATCTCAACCACCGAGGACATTTCATTCATCTTTGAAATCACATTCTAGAATCGAAGAACAAGAACATCTGTGGAAAACATTGCCATTTAAAATTTGAGAAGAAGAAAGTGTCTTTGAATCTGTTTCTTTGATGGATATTCTTCCTTTTCCTCCTCACCCATGCCTGGTTTGCTGCTCAGAACCCTGCAGGAGAGCTGGCCTATGGTCAGGATGTCTCAGGGAAGGCAGCCGAGGACCTGTCCCCTGCCTTCTTGTCTACATAAAACCACCATGAAGTAATTTATTCTGTAAAATAATGTGATTTTTGTAAATAACTGCAAGCACTTCAAGCTCCATTCTCTGCTTTGCAGCTCTGCCAATACGTGCCCCAGTGGCCTGGCCAACTCTTGGCATATTAACGTGGGGTTTTCACAATTTGTGTTCTTTGCTAGCTCGGGGGGTCTGAGGCAGCTCCCGTGTTCATGGGCCAGTCTGGATGGCAGTGCTGGTCCAGGGGAAGCAGCCACCTCCAGCTCAGCCTCCACAAGCCAAAGGGAGCCAAAAATGCAGCTGGGATCAGATCTGTCTGCAGCTTCCCGGGGGGCTTGGGAGCACCGGCATCTGGAAAATTAGGACGTTTCAGCTTCCCTGGCTTTGTCCTTTGTACTGGAGAGGGTGGGGATGGAGGGGGCTGGGAGACTGATGGGAACCAGCCTGGCAGTCTGTTATATACTTATATATAGTCTCTTATACTACAGATAACTGCCCGAGTATCGCTGATGATAAAAGTATTTTTTTCTTACTGCTGATGTAAAGCCAGCCAGCCAAAGTCCTTCTAATCCCAGCTGGTTCCTGGCACCAAAGTTGAAGGATGAAGAGTTTCTGCATAAACATTGACCACCGAGCAGGGCTGTGACAAGACACTGGAAACAGATCAAGTGAAGACAAAAGTATTTGCATATTCTTGGTGTTTTCTTTGACCTGCCACTTCGCAGGTGCTTCAGGAGGCACTGTACCACGGACTGAGGGGACAGGGGAGGAAAACCCTAAACTGAAACATAAGAGAATAACTCAGGGTAGTTTCACACTCTCTTGTGACGTCACCTTGTTTCTCCTCAAGTAAAAGTGCGTTTTTTTAATTGGACTGGCTCTGAAATTATTCCTAAAACTGAATTCAAGTAATTCAAGTATTGGGCATGAGCCTGCCAATGACACCTCTGCTAGGATGGAGAAGAAAGAAAGGAGCAAGCTGGCACAATCAGCAGCTAAATAAAAAAATGCCCATTCAAATGGGCGATCAGCTCAATTTTGAATATAATTTCTAGTCTACAGCCTAGCAGGTAGAGACACAGACTTTATGCTGATGAATGCAAAAAAAAAAAAAAGGCATCAAAATCAGAATGTCCAACCCATAAAGATGTGCTCCTAGCCCCAGTCTAAACCATTGACTAGCAGGAAGTGCCATCAGGAAAGGAAAAGATAATAAGGTGATTAAAAAAAAGGAAATTTCATATAGGTGAGAGTAAAATCCATCTGCTTTGACTGGAACTTCTCTCCCCCTTCAGCCAAGGGACTGATTTGTACAACCTGACTGTACCCCGTGATTTGAACTACAAAGTGATGCACAGGGTTTCCTGCAACAACCTCACTGAAAACCTGTTTGAGAATCACAAAATCACAGAATCACAGAATTTCTAGGTTGGAAGAGACCTTCAAGATCATCGAGTCCAACCCATGCTCCAACACCTCAACTAGATTACGGCACCAAGTGCCACATCCAGTCTTTTTTTAAACACATCCAGGGATGGTGACTCCATCACCTCCCCGGGCAAACCATTCCAGTACTTTACCACTCTTTCTGTGAAAAACTTCTTCCTAACATCCAACCTATATTTCCCTTGACGCAGCTTGAGACTGTGTCCTCTTGTTCTGTCTGTTGCTGCCTGAAAGAGACCAACCCCCAGCTGTCTACAGCCACCCTTCAGGAAGTTATAGAGAGTGATAAGGTCACCTCTGAATCTCCTTTTCTCCAGGATAAACAACCCCAGCTCCCTCAGTCGTTCTTCATACGGCTTGTATGAACAAAGACTGTGGGGAGAGAGGAGGAACCAAGGCACAGTGAGGTGAACCCTGAGCACAAGGTCTTCCCCCTTTTTGTGAACACCACTTTAGTGAAAGGAACACACTTCCTTTCACCACTTTTTTCTACAAAAATGTCATTGCTTCAGCGGCAACAGACTGAGCATCAGCCAGGGGTTTCCTTGGGAGTTCTTTCCCAAATGGCACAAATAAATTAACTGTCAAAAGCAAGAATGTACAGAACTTTAGGATCTAC
>VXBB01019593.1:201362-227248 GCA_013399915.1 Illadopsis cleaveri | reverse complement strand
CCTATATTTCCCCTGACACAGCTTGAGACTGTGTCCTCTCATTCTGTTTGTTGCTGCCTGGAAGAGACCAACCCCCAGCTGTCTACAGCCACCCTTCAGGAAGTTATAGAGAGTGATAAGGTCACCTCTGAATCTCCTTTTCTCCAGGATAAACAACCCCAGCTCCCTCAGTCGTTCTTCATACGGCTTGTATGAACAAAGACTGTGGGGAGAGAGGAGGAACCAAGGCACAGTGAGGTGAACCCTGAGCACAAGGTCTTCCCCCTTTTTGTGAACACCACTTTAGTGAAAGGAACACACTTCCTTTCACCACTTTTTTCTACAAAAATGTCATTGCTTCAGCGGCAACGGACTGAGCATCAGCCAGGGGTTTCCTTGGGAGTTCTTTCCCAAATGGCACAAATAAATTAACTGTCAAAAGCAAGAATGTACAGAACTTTAGGATCTACTGTTTTCAGCAGATTATTGGGCCATCAGTTCCAATTTGTGCTTGTTTCCATATACATGTGGGTGAGCAGTAAGCACAGGTGTGCTGTCATTCTTGTAGAATAACTTCCTTCCACAAACAAGTTTCTCCCTGCTGAGAATTTTCGGAACCTGCTACTTACTATTTGTCCCCAAATGAGCAGCTGAAGGCTCCTACGTGCCCTGTGCTGTGATTACAAGGGCTTTCCCTGAGCTTTGGTTTCAGATTAAGTAATTCACAAAATGGATTTTTTTTTTTCTGCAGAAGTGGAATGGCTGCTGCTGGAGGGGAAGAAAAAAAAAATTAATTCAGCTCATTTTGAGACATCACTGTGGTTCAGAGGAAAAGCCAACAAAGAGACCATGTAAGCAAGGATAAGCTGTGGCAAAACTTATTAAATATGATTGTTTGGTAAAATGCCATCATGCTGCTAAGGGCATTTTGGATGACAGTGAATCCAGCTCGTGCATGGTGCCCTCAGTCCAGTACATTTTATAGCAAACATTCAAAAATCCTTGCTGGCTTTTTGAAGCTGTGGCAGGATGTTTGTCCCTGTGGTTGCTCACCATGCATTTGCACTGCCTTCAAGTCCCCACCTGTCAACGGCCCAGCACTGATTTGATTTCCAGGATCACAGGTTTCACTGCAAGTCACCCAAAGAGACCTTGGAACAGCCTGTGTTGCCAGTGGATGCACCTGCAGTAGCTGCAGAGGGGTGTTATATCCACTGAGCAAGTTGTTCTGAAGCAGCAGATTTACAGCTGATTTTAATAACTTGTTTGGTTTAAAGCCTTGTCATTCTTGTGCACCATGCAAACATGCTCAGGACTTTTACCCAACACAAGCAGAGAAAGAATTTTAGATCTTGTGGAAGCTGATGAGGCAGATCCATGAAAGGAACAGGATCATGTTCCTGACTAGGAATCCTCCTCTTTAGAAAGTGCAGGGACCTTCTATATAGGTAACTAAGGGCTAATCTCTGAAATTAGGATCACTTTGATCAAGATGTTCCACCACAGGATCCAAATTTTAGACAGCAGTTTAAAATTATCAGTTTTCATCAGACTTTCAGAAAAGAGGATTCTCAACGTTTCAGCTTCCCTCTCTCCACTGGCAGCGTGCCTGTGTGCACTTAGAATTGGACTATTTAGCCAAATCCAGCACTCTGAAATGATGGAGCAGTAGGATGTAAATAGTTCAGGTGTTGATAATATCACATATTTCATTGTCCTGCTGAAAAGATGAATTCAGCAGGCTCCTTGCACAGACCTCCCCACATGTCTAATGAGACTATTTTCATGTACTTGGTGGCAGACACAAGAGAGGTGATGGAGGGAGCCAATTTTGGGAAGGACATTGGAGATTAATCAGCAGGTGCTCTCCCCTCCATGTCCATGTTCTCTGCTGAAAGCCACAAGCCCACTCAGAGCCCTGCTGCACAAAAACCCTGCAGGCTATTGCAAAATGCAAGCCAGAGGCCAGCTGATTAGAAAGGCACTACAGCAAGATTGATTTTGGGTCTACATCTTACATTTCAAGTGAGCAGAGTTCAAAACCAAGGTTTAAAGGGAAACCAGCTCAGACATGAGGGAGCGGGCACAAGGCAGGAATTGTGTGTAGCACTGGACTCTGCTGTGGAGCTAGGGCTGGGCTGTTCCAGGTGTGCTCAGAAACCACAGCAATGTGCCCCAGCTATGGACAGCACCTCTAGCAGCTCTGGAATCCAGGCTGGGAACACCATGCTCCATCTCAGGGTTTAAATCAGGTAAGGTAACATATGTCACCTCAGCAGAGTTTTCCCCTCTGAAGTCAATAAGGAATTCCCATCAATATCAAAGGATTCTTGAAAGAGTCCCAAAGCTGTCGTGTCGATTTTTTGTTCACATCTGACTGTGGTAGAAAGGAATCTGATAGCAGCATTCACCATTAGTCCAATTTACCAGGCACAAGGATAAAAATGTACCTGAGAGCAACAGTGTTTGTCAAATGCTAAAGGAGCTGTCCTCTTCCCATGAGCAGGACATACTTAGAACTCCAGAGAAGCAACCTGGTATCTCAAAAAAAAAAAAAAAAAATTACCAGGTAATTTAAATTGATTCACTATCCTTTATACCATGAAGTGTTGACCAATTTTTTTTTTTTAACTCCACTTAGCAAATTATTAAAAGACAGTGCTAGTGAGTTCTTCTACATTCTTCATCACAGCACCTCAACACAGAACTTCTAAAGGGCTCCACTACGTCCAGAATGTTGTTATTCATAACTACATTGGTTCACCTACTTCCATGTTTTCAAGAAACAGCTGTCTTAACAGCACCTGATCTTGAATTTCTTAAGGGAAAATGGCAAAAGCAAAAAATAATTATTCTAGTGCAGAGATAACACAGAAAATATTACAAGGAAAAATCACTGGAAATGAGTAAATAATCCCCAACCTCTCATTATGCTCTTTCTCTAAAACTGTATCACATTTCTTTAGCTCAGCAAACTGGAGCGTTTCTGATATTTCATTACCCTGTAAACACAGCTGCTGCTTTATTAATGACAACAATACTGTTTCTCAAGGACAAATAAATGTATTTTGATGATATCTGAAACAGAAAGGAGGAAATAACCTTTGGTCTGAGATAAAGAAAAGAAAGTTGCATAAAAAGAAAGGTGCATAATTAGCAGAGGAGTAAAGAGTTTCATATGATGGAAGAAGTTTTATTAAAGAAAGGGCTTTTGTTAAAGAAGGTGTGTGTGCCCAAGTCAGTCTGGTTTTTCTGTGCTATGCACTCCACTCAAACCTTTCCCTTCCCCTAAAATCCCTCCCAGCATCATTCACTTTCTGAAGGCTGCCAGCATTTACCTCCCTGCCATGTTGTTCTCAGATTCCAGCATTCCCCATTAAAAGGTGAGGTTTCCACTTGCTTACAGTCACAAGACTCATTCTCCTGAGGCAGTATCTTTCACATCCTCTCTCCACCTATTTCCTGTGTAACTAATTCCTACAGATCTTGCAGGGACTCCTCAGTTCAAACACCAACTCTGCCAAGGTCAGAGCCCTCCTACGTTCAGCAGCGCTGGATGCAGATCCTTTTTCATCCCCTCCTCTCCCGCTAGAAATGAGAGCCAGGGAAAAACCCTTCTCTCTCATTTTTAAAACACTTTTGTTCAGCTAGAGCTCTGCTACCACCTTTCAGATGATGGCAACTGCTGGTAATTGGAAAGAAAAAAAAGTGTGGAGGAGTTTATGACTCCAATTGAGAGCAATAGCCCCTTGTTAACGGGGCTACAGATTCTCCTATAGCCACACACCATCAGCAGCATTCCCCTCTTCCCTTCTGCCCAGGAAAATGGGACCACTCACAGACTAAAGGAGAATCCTTCGTAAGATGCATGGCAGAACGTGCCTGCAGTTTGTCAAGGCAAAGTAAGAAAAAGATTTTATTGGTATCATTTTATTTCCAGTTAAGTCCCATAAAATCAATCTCTGGGAAGTTCCAGAGGTTGATGTCTGCATTTACAGGCTAATGCAGTGAGCGGGCATAGCTGGAAATAGAGAGCTGTAAAAGGAGGCAGCAGCAATGCAAATTGGACTGAATCAGAAAATTATGCCCTGAATGGTAAGACTGTAAAAACAGCAGAGGCAGAGCGAGTAAAACTGAGATATGCCTGTGTACACCGTGGTTTGTAAATACCATGTGGGAGCAGGTGTAGTGGCAGGGCAGCACTGGAGGGCAGCAGCCTTTCCTCTAGGAAATTTTTACACACTTTTGGAACTGAGTTTGGATCCAAAGACAGCCGAAGCCCCAAACTATACAGAAATGCTTATGTATGCAAAGCTCCAACTGCATGCAAAAAACTCTAAACTTAAATTTTCTAGATGAGTCCTGCTGCGTTTTTGAAGTCATGTACAAAACTAAAAAAAAAGAGAAATCAGGTCTTTTCAAGTCTCCAGGTACAATTTACTATGCAAGCCACAAATTCACTCGTTCAGTTCAAATTGGACCTCAATCCTTTTGCCTTCTTTGTGGCTACAGAGCAGGATCCAAACACGCTGCAAGTTTCAATGTACCACCCCCACTGAGCAGGCATCACTACAAAGCATTGATAACTCAACCTTTCCCTTTAAACATGAAACAACGTTTTGAGTCAGGACCTGTGGGCTTTTTCTTAGTTTCGTTCCCATTTTAGCTGCTGCCTAAAGCAGAACGCCCGGAGCATAAATGAGAGGGCAAAAATCTAAGTCAGAGGTATTCTGCTAACTCTAATTTATATTTCAGCTAACTAAAATCAAAACACAGGGAATTTGAAATAAAAGCTGTGATTCTCAGGACAGTCCATGGCCCAAAAAGGAGATGTAGCAGGGAGGCTGTGCCTGCTGCTGCCGTGGGGCTGAGTGGATCTCACTCAGTAAGTGGGGCTGCACACAAGACGAGCACATGTTTGACCTTTGAAATAATTCCCTCCTTGTGGAAGCAAAATCTGACTTCATACCCACAAAAAAATGTTCTTCCAAATGTTCTTTCAGGAGCAGAAATTGGAAACACACCTAACTTACAGCAGGGTTGGTTGTGTGGGTCAGGAACAGAGAAAATTCACCCACAAAAAAAGCTGTTGTTCTGCTTTCCTTCTCTCCAGCCCTTTCCCACCCAAGACTTGGAGGTTTGATGCCCTGCTCCAAATGTGCTCTGAGCTAAACTCTGTCCTGATCCCAACTCTCATCCCTCCCAGACAAGCAGCTGCCTGCACATGTCACATGTGGCACCCCAGGAAGAAAGTGCTTACATATAAATACAACCCTTCCGAAAAGTGGAAGAGGTGAATCCACATCACACCATTCCTGGTTTCTAGGGAATCTCAGGATGCTCATCTTTCCTGCACAAGTCAACAGGCAGCTGTCACCAGCTTTAGAAATCACCTTTCAGAGCTTGCTCCATGCAGTTCTTGAGGTTTTTTTCAGTCCCTTAAAGTCTTGCTTTTTAGCCCCTCATTCCATTCAGTAGCTGCCTCTTTTTTCAAGAGGAATAATATAATTTTCAAACTTTTCCAAACAGCTCCATTTTTTATCCTCCTCCCAATTATACTGACCACCACTGGTTTTATTTATTTCTCTAATATCTCTCCAGTACTGCAGCATGCAGAAATACAAACTTTGCTTCAGCTGTTTCCACAGTGCCACATTACTCCCCCTCAAAACTCATTTCACCATCTACGTAGATTCTCTAAAAAAATTTAGTTAAAGGAACGATTCTGAAGTTTTATTTAATATTGGAAACATCATTTCATGGCTTGGTTTTTAATACTAAGAGTTTTTTTAACTAGAACCTGGCAGAGGAGGATACATCAGCAAACATCTGTACTCAAAACACACCAAACATTGAAAGTGCCACTGATGTTGTGCATGTGGTTCTGCTGCCAGCAAACAGAATATAATGGAATAAATGCCACTTGCTACATTTTTTTTGTGTCAATCTAAACCTGTATTTTTTGTCACCAAGACAGAAAGGTTCTCTGCCTTTGGTGCTGCACCTGGTACAAGCCATCAGGACAGGCAGAAAGACATGCTGGGGGTAACTGAGGCTCAAACACGGAGGTTCCCACTGAGTTAATACAGCTGCTTTGTCTTTCCAGATAAAAAATAAAAAGCAAATCCACCTTCTGACTGAGCTTGCAAAAGCTGGGCTAAACATTTTCTAAGGCAAAGACCAACTGCTCTTGCCCAGCTTCTTTCCGAACTCTCACAAAACCTTAGCTCCTTCTCTAAGGTCTGCTGCTCTTAACACGGTGACTTCCAGAGTTCCAACTGCCCAGCCACCCATGACAGGCTTGGAAAGGAAAAAAAGATGGAAAATATGTCTTTTACCCTGTGGTATTCTTTTGCTATAATGTCGGAAAAAGTTGAGTTCTTTTGGCTACTGGATGCTCCAAGTTTATCAATGTATTTTCCCTTGCAATATTTAGCAGGATGAATTTTTAACCACAGAAAACACTCCCTACAAAATGAGCTTATCCCTAATGGCTCACAACTTGCAGAGGTGAGCAAAGAACAATCTTTTACTACTGAAATTTTAACATTCCTTTGGGGGTTTCACAACAAACTGTTTTCCAGGTCAATTCATGCCCCTGCTCTGTGTAATCCATAAAGAGTCCCACTGCTCACAGATGACTGCAATAATGTTACCTTTCTAATCAGGTCAGAGGAGGCAAAACAATCCCTGTAAAATTACCCCAACCAAAAACCATGTCATAAATCTGCCTAGAGCTTCTAAACAACCTCAAGGAAGAAAGTGCGCAGAGAGCATCAGAATAAAAATATTCTGAGAAACTTTGGAGTCCTGTGGAAGAAAACACATAATTTCCTTCACCCCACAGGCAAGGACTTCCCATAGAATCAGTTTTCAACAGGATCTATGGTCTATACCCAAAGCATACAAAGGACAGCTAAATGACCACGGGATGTTTCTAATAATTTTCATTCAGGTAGACAGTGGCTTTCAACAATTTCCCTTTTCTTGGGCTCATGAAGAAGAGATGAAGCAAAAATACAAGAAAAGGAGGAGCAAATACATTGGGTCATTTGACATTTATTCTGAATATTCATAATGCAGAGGCACCCACATCCCGCATTGCTGCGCTCACAGCTGCAAATAAAGGAGATTTTCAAATGCACAAGTGCAGCTGCCTTCAGTCAGCACAGAGTACAAAGCCCTCAGCATGCACCTTCCTCCTGGCCTGCTCAAGCAAATATGCATCATGAAATAATAGATCAGCTTCTAAGGAGATAAATGCACACATTTGCTTTTATACCAGCTCCAAGAAATTGCATCACATCCTGCCTGGGCTAAATCAAGGCACATAATGTATGAACAGATAGGGCTTGTGCAAACAACATGACAAATAAATAGTTATATAGAGAGGCTATATTTACCTCACTGTGAGGTTTTACTAGACAAATAAATCAAAGTTGTAAACACTTTTGAAAAATAATTAGCTCAGCAGTTTATTTGGGTCCTTGTGTCTTTTCACAAGTCTGTAATAAAATGCAGCAACCTCACCTCAAGCTACTTTTGGTTTTCTATCACTCTGAGAAGCCCTTTTGAATTTCTTAATATTTATATTGCTGCCTTGAGTAGCAGCTCCATTATGGAGCTGGGCTCCATCGGGCTGGCTGCTCTCCACATGGATACCCATGAAAGGAACAGCCCATGCTTAAAGTGCTGATTTTGATTTATTTACAGCTATTTTCCCTAGTCAGAAAGGGAAACAATTGTCTGAGCTGAATGCATGGTCAGCAAGCAACAACTCTTAGTCACATTAAGGTGTTTTTACTCCTCAGCTAAATGCTAAAAGTGCATGTTTTAGAGGAAGCAGTGAACGTTGGTGCTGAAACCATTGAGCAGTGGAGGTGCCAAAAGTGACATCAATGTCTCAGGAAGGAGGGCTCTGTCAGATCTGCAGCTCAAACACATCCTGCTCCCAGAGAGAGGCCCCCACACAGCCCAGCTATTCAGGTAAGAGCTCACAAACAAATTCATATTTATTCCTTTTCTAGCCAAGCCAGACCCACAGCCAGCTGGAAAATGCTTTTTTTTACTGACTGAACAACCACAGAAGATACCATTAAATGTCCCTCCATTAACAAACTTCATTTCAGCCACTCTGTTGCAATGGATTTTTATTCCATTAAGCTCAGTGCACTCTCTCCACCCCTATAAAGAAGAACATGTGATAACGTTTAGTACAGCAGCCATTAATCTACATTTCTGGCACTGCTCTGGAGGTCTGAGCATCAGAGATCACAGTTATGCACTTACAGTGGTTTCCTAAAGCCTCCAGCAAAGCCAGTTGCACTTGGTTTTGTGGCTTTTGGCTGGGTTAACTCTTATTTGCTGTCCCTACTGTTGGTTTTCCTGTGTTCTAAAACTGCTGTGGTAAGCAACCAAAGAAGCAGCAGGGTCCAAATGATAACTGGCCCTCATCTGCTATCTTGTCTGTGCAAAGGCATTACACAGAGAAGCTGCAAAGGCATTACACAGAGAAGCCTCAGGCACGTAAATACAGCATTGCTAAGGCAGAGACAGCCCTTCATTGGCTGCAAACAAGGATTACCAAATCTCAGATGAAAGGATCAGACTCTGATTCCAGAAACAAATCGATGCATGAGCAAATGAAGAAGCAAACCAACTGGGATGATGTTAGAGAGGTGACTCATTCAACCAACAGCCCTTTAGCAAGGCAGAAGACCTCCCTGTAAAATGAATTCCCTTCTGGATTATTGCCTCCCAAAGCAATAACATAAATCCATCTAACATTTAAGCAAAGGGATATTGGATTTGACAGATCAACAATGATCGTGTTTGTCTACAGAGTTATAAGGTCACTAACTGAAGACCCAGCTGAGAAAAGCAAGTGCTTGTGGAAAGGAGCCAGATATCACAGGGTAGCTAAAGGAGATTAACCTTTGAAGGAAACAAAAGATATTAAGAAATCATCAAGGCAGAAGCAGACCCAGAGGAACCAGCAGTTAGTTCACTTTTCATTGCTAATAGGAGATACAGTAAAACCTGTGTCATTCCACAGGATTTGTTGGGATTTTGTTTCTGGATATTTTTTTCCTCAAGGTGAAGATCAACTGACAGATCACACAGATCCAAACACCGTGAAGCATTTGCCATACAAAATAAACCCTCCTTCAAAGCAGAAATCAAGCCAACAGTCCAGGTTCAAGAACCTTCAAAACTCTTTCTCCAATCCTACCCACAGCCAAGCAATTTCTGATACCATTAATTTGTTTAAATTCATTTGCACCTTTAGGGGTGTATTTTTTGCATTATATTCCTATCATATCATGTTTTGAATTCCATATTAATGGGCAACGTGGTTATAGTAAATACGTGTGTTTTTAACCTCCCTTTGGATGACAAGAGGAATACAGCAGTAGGAGTGTACAGGGTGGGAACAGCACTTTTGTTATTCTTTGAGAAACAAGTCATTGGTCTCCAGGTTAATCACACTGACTGGTAAAACCTGCTACTGGTGCAGGCAATTTCTAACCATAAAAAAAGGTCATGTTAAGAAGCTGAATTTGTCTCAGAGGCCAGCTGAAATCACCACATCCAAGCTGGATACTTGAAATAATCAGCAGACCTTAAAACTATGCTGAAAAACTCCATAAATGCTGCCAGGACCTCCAGCCTTCCAGAACACCTGATGTCTGCTGTGATAGAGACAAACACAGCAGAAGTTTTCATCAAAGAGTGCCAACACTGCTGTACTTCGAAAACCAGAAAAGAACAAGCTGGTACCTAAACCTGAACATCCCCATGTGCTCACATAGTGTCTGGTGCACAGCACACTGCCCTGTGTTTTAGAGAAGCAACAGACACAGGAGAAGTTTTGTGAAGAAGACACAGGAGTTCTGCAAATGCTATAAACACACGAAAACAGCCCATTTCCTCTGCTGCTTTCACTTTCAGCACTCCAGGTTTGGAGAAGATCATCCTCTGACTGCAGGTCTGCCACCACAGCACTCCTGCTGCAGTGGCTGATCCCAAACTAATTCTGCCAGCATCACTCAGCACCTTACAAGCCTCGTGCAAACATTGCTTCACTGCAACAGGTACCTGCAGGACCTCCAGCCCCAAGCTGAAAAAAAAATTAATTATCTAGCCCTGTGCAGACCTGAGAGCAAAGCTTAGGAAATTCCTGCATCACCAGCTGCTGTTCAGACTCTTTTTTTCCTCTCCTCCAGCCTGGAAGGAATGAATTAAGAATTGCAACTGTGCCTGCAGCTTTCTCAAAGAGGTTCTGAGAAAAAAAGGGAGCAGGCATTAAGTAGGCAAGCAAGGATTAGTTATGCTCATTTGGGGAGACTTAATCCTGAGAAGAGGTAGCAGAGCTGCACAAAGAAGCAGACAAAAGACTCAAAATGCAATTCTAACGAATAAATAAAGAGCATCTCTCACCTGCAAACTCAGCCCATTCCAACATGATTTCACTAAACTCTTTTCCACTCAAATTCTGCTTTTCTCCCCTTTTTAGCTATGTTCCTTTTATTCTGTGTTGGCTGCCTTCATTTTTTATTTATTGTACTTCACCCCCATTACGACTTCTCTCAGTAAAGTTTTTAGCCGATTGCAGCAACTCACATCTCTCCTGACTTTCTGCTAGGAATTGATGGACAGCAGTGCTCATTATTTCACAGGTGCCCTCCTTTTGGAGAAGCTGCACCATTTACAATACAAGGGAGAGTGTGGTGGTAGCAAGGGGATTTTTCTGTCTGAGCCAAAACCTAGTGCTAAAATTTTCAATATTTAATCCATGTCTTCTGTGTAGGAAGATCAGGAGCAATCTCCTTGTATACATGCCTACATCCATGCAAAAAAACCATTAGACCACACTGTCCGCTGGTGTAAAAGATGTAAGTCCCTCATGACAATGGATTTTGCTCCAGGGTTGTTTTTGAGTGTATCAGACAGCCACTGCACCAGGGTTACAGCAGTGTTGAATTTAAGTTCCTCGTTTTTACACCTGGGATGCATCTAGCCCAACTGGCTGCATTTTCAAAAAGGTTTTGAGCCAGTTTCTAAAGCTCTGAGCTTTATTCTTTCCATCTGCACGTGTTTTGCTCATGCCATCCTATTTCATGCTTCCCTTCCTGACAAAACCTGCCTTTCAGAGCACAAGCTACACTCACATACAAGAAATGGGGGACACAGCCACTGGCCCAGAGCCTGGCAGGGCAGAAACCTGGGCACACATCACAGCAGGAAGGGCCACAGAGGTGTGCAGCACCGGGATAACATTGTTCCCACAGAGCTGCAGGATTTCAAAAAACAAATTCGATGCATTTCAGAGCTGGAAGCAAAGTGCCAATAAAAAGATCAGTCAGACCTGTTTTACCAGGAGCTTGGCATCCACTGAAGACAACAGCAACAAAGGTAAAGAGAGAAATAGAGAAAGATGGATCCCCAGAGATTGGGAGGACTAAAGGAAATAATGAGGCATTTGCTTTGGAGCCTGAAAACTGTATGATAAAGTATTCCCTTAAATGAGCAGATTGCAAGTAAAATAGAGCGTGGTGCCCTCATTCATGTATGGCAGGGGCTTGCAGGAATCTGCTGCCTGCCTTCAGCTGGTCACGAGCAGAAGGAGCACTGGCAGATAATTTTAGAATAAAAAGGGTAAATAATGAGGAGTCCAGCTGCACTGTACAAAGCAGCACAGTGAGATACCCATTAGAGAGCACAAATTGCCCCCCAGACAGAAGCAAAACATAACATCACACACTGATGTTCAGAACAAGTCCTTACTACCCCACTGCTGCGGTATTAAATATACATCCCCGTGTCACAGCAGAAACAGGCACAAACAGGAGTGTGGCAACACTTCAGCAGGATGTTCCAAGCTTAAAAGTCACTTACAGTAGGCTGAAACCTATTCAGTATTTATTTTCCACAGGTTCAAGTCGACAGTCCTAAGCAGATGGCTGCCGTTAGCATAAAATGAGCACCTGAGGAGGGAAGGGGAAGCGAGTAACTCCAACCAGCCATCTGTTTCTTAATTTTCAAGCAAAGGGCACACAGAACCAGGAGGCAGCACCAGCTCTCCCCACGCTGTGCCATGCCTGCCCCATCACTGAATTGTCAGCATCAGTTGATTCCCCCATTGTTGCGGCGGGGCGCGTTCCCACGCAGCGCCCGGGAGCCAGGAATGATTGTGCCATGTGTCACTGCTTGCTTTTCCAGAGAAACTCTTCCCCCCAGCCAAAATACTTCATTTGCAAATCACACCTGAGCAGAAGTTGATAGGGAACGCTGGCTCCATCTGTACTTACAGTATCTCCCTGGCTTCAGCAGGACATAAGCAAGTGTTTAAACGCTTCACAACCCAAACCCTCGGAGCAACGTGTACCTTTCTTTCAAACAAATGTATGAATTAATCTTGCTCCAGACGGTAAATGTTTATACATTACCAGTTATTTATGAAAGCTTTTGCGCTGCATAATTTACAAATGACAAAACAAAACTGTCTACTTCCAAGCCACAGACGTTTGCTTTTCCTTTTCAGATATTCATGTCTCCTTTTGTAGGGAATCACACATGATTTCAAATATGGGTGCTCTGTAGCACCCCTAGCCTACTGCAGTCCAAAACTGCTGACAGAAAGATGAAGAATGATTTGGAAGGTTTATAAATATAAGGCATGCAATCTGTTCACAGTGAGTGTCAAAAAGTCAGTGAAACTCAAAGGAGGAGAAATTATGGCATTGAATGAGACTAATGAAAGAACAAGGTAAAGGAGCGACTATCAAATTTCTTATTCAGTAAATAAAATACTGCGAATAAAAGTCAAAATAAGATACGTTTCAATTATTTAGGAGGGAGGTTATCCCAGGTAGCCTGAAAAATACCAAGTGCTAATTAGTAACGAGGGGAGACACGTGTTGTGCATGTGAAATTCATGGAAAAGTGACAGCAGGGATCAAACATGCAACAATTTGAATGACAGAGATTCCCTTGCTCAACTCTCCACAGTTCTGTTGTCATCGCCCACCTGACAAGATCAGAAAAGAAGACAATGGTGACCATGGGGGGCTTGGGTTTGCCTTCTGTCAAGGCAAATGTTCCCCAGAGAATACATCAAAACATTAAATTCATCTTTAATCTTCTAGAGGGGAAAGAAAAAAAAACCTGTCAAGAGGTAAAACAAGCAAACAAGTTAAAATTCAACTGAGTAATTTCTCCTCTTAGCCAGGGAAGACAGTGCTGTCCATGGATTATTTAAGTTAACTGACAGATAGTTTTATCAAAGCCTTGTCTACAGGAAGAAGAAAGGAATAATGCAACTTTAAATGCTACTAACTGCTAGAAGGTCATAAAGATTTATGGTTTACCCTCCTGTAAATACCATTCTTTATAGCTGATCCCCATGGGATTTACTGAATGCTCAATAACCTTTCTCTGGTGGATGCAAGAAAATCATCGGCACCACCTCCAAACCCAGTTTATTCACAGGCTAAGAGCGCTGTGCCTGCAAATCCACCTCAGAAGTGCTGTTCCCTCTCTACCCATTTCTGCAAGCTGGTAGTAATGAAGATGCTGTTGTGTTGGAGAATCCTCCCACCCAAGGCTGAACTTTAAAAGTAAACTTGGAAAGGGTTCTATGAGCCAAACCTCACCAAGCTGGCCTTGTGAGCCCAGCACAGAAGATGAAGTGTGTACACTGGGCTCTGCAGGATTACTGCTGGAGAGCCTCCTTCACCTGCAGCTCAGAGAAAAACTAAATGTTTGCACTGAACTGGGCAGACTCGGCAAATGAAAAGTGGAGCCACATCTGCTGTGAAATCACCTGCAGTTTCCTTGAATTCTGTGTCACCAGGGATCCTATTAAGTAGAAAAAGCAGGTAAGGAAATGGAAAAATGTTAACTGTAAGTCAAATTTCTAAATATATTAGCAGGAACCTGCTTAAAGTGGCCTGACAAAATGATCTCAAATTCCGTGCGTAGTAGATGCAAGAAAAATTAGGACAGGGTTCGAGACAAATGATCTTTTACATCAGTCATGAGAGTTTTGGATCTCCAGGTGGTCCCACACACCAGCATGACTGCCCAGAGCAGATCCCCAGGAGTGGGAAATCTCTGCTTGTTGCNGGGCTCTGCAGGATTACTGCTGGAGAGCCTCCTTCACCTGCAGCTCAGAGAAAAACTAAATGTTTGCACTGAACTGGGCAGACTCGGCAAATGAAAAGTGGAGCCACATCTGCTGTGAAATCACCTGCAGTTTCCTTGAATTCTGTGTCACCAGGGATCCTATTAAGTAGAAAAAGCAGGTAAGGAAATGGAAAAATGTTAACTGTAAGTCAAATTTCTAAATATATTAGCAGGAACCTGTTTAAAGTGGCCTGATAAAATGATCTCAAATTCCGTGCATAGTAGATGCAAGAAAAGTTAGGACAGGGTTCGAGACAAACGATCTTTTACATCAGTCATGAGAGTTTTGGATCTCCAGGTGGTCCCACACACCAGCATGACTGCCCAGAGCAGATCCCCAGGAGTGGGAAATCTCTGCTTGTTGCAGATTTCCCACTACTCCCTCTCTGTCACCAGCAACAGGGGCTGGTGACCATCATGGCCAGTGCCCAAATGAGTGCCCAGGTCTGGATCCCCTGAAGAGCAGCTGCCTGCACTGATTCCAGACATGGAATTGTGCTCCTCCAGCTTAGAAATATCCTGGAGAGAGTCCTGGTCCCATTGGCTGGGACTTCCAATTTAGTCTTTGCTTGAAACCCATGGCCTGGCTGCTGGGTACAATTCTACATCTCTGTAAAGTTTTATAAATGCAAGGAACGTGTCATGACACTGATTCTCTTGTCCCATGTAATCCTTCCTCATGACTTAATCTGGACCTGCAGCAATGTCCCTGCAAAGGGACCTGTGCAGAGAGCACAAGTCTCTGGCAGAGGATCACAATCTCCTTTATCCCACTCTCTTCTTTTCCTGCATGAAAAGAAAAAAAAAAGGGCTGACAGGCAGTGAGGACATGGTGCACATGGCTCTTACAGGCATTTGCAGCCAGAGCTCAGCCTCATCTCCCTGTGTGTGGCTGCACACACTGCCAGGAGGAGCTGGGTAGAGTGTGAGTGGGCTTTAAACCTCTGACCCATCCAGCCTGTGCCAGGGATTTCCTTTTGGCACCCTCCTACTCTCCAGATTTAGTATTCTCAACAAGCTTATACAAAAGGCAGAAATTATAGCCCCACCCACAGCATCTAAATAACTCCCCAGTTTCACAGCAATTTTAAGCAGGAAGTTGGGAACATTCCCTCAGCCCTGGACCTTAACAGTCCCAGTGTTCAAGATGACTCTGATCTGGAGTTACAGCTGCTACCCACTTAATGTAAGTCTTATGCCTCATAAAATTCCCAGGACAGATGCAAATAGACCCAAAGCTTTAGGGGGCTGAGATCTGGTATTCTGGTTTCTAACCCATGGCTAACTCAGAGCAAAATTAAATCCCACCTGTAAGCAACCATCTGTTATTTCCAGTCACCCAGGACAAAATAGAATATTTAAGAAGTGATTTATTGTTCCATTTATTTTACATACCTCAAAACGAAGCATGCAAATAGCTAAATATTTTAAACCAACCAGTAAGCAGTTCCCAAGTGTCTGAAAACATCTGCATCTCCCTCACCCACACATCAGAGATTTCAGGATTTTAACTAAGAACATTAGGTTTTAAATTATTCTATCCTCAGAGAAATTATATCTTACATGAGATAACTTGGCCTTTGCAAAGAAATAGCTCCCCTGGGTGACTCTTGGAAAGACTGGAAGAAGAGTTGTTCTTCCACCCACCCTCCAAAAAACACTAAATCACATAGATTAACAAAAGAATAGGAAGGTCAGAATTGTTTGAAGTTTAGCCAAACATAAACACCATCTGTGGTAAGCAGTGGCCCTGGGGAGGGGGATACCACTGATCTTTTGCAACATAAGAGTCAACAAGCAGCACCTAATGCCAGGGGAGGTATTACAGAGGTCTCCAGGCATGAAAATATCTGTGCATTCACTAATCAGCCTACACATTCATACACACAATGGTTCATTCTCTCCACCACAGGACCAGGAGAAATCCCTGGTGTTGCTGATGATCTGGTTCATGCACTGAATAAGTCAATCTAGATCAGGGCAGCAAAGATTAATGGAGTCTTTGCTGTGGGAGTTTTACTTCTGTTCATAAGAGATATTGAAAACTTTCCCAACAGTGACTTCACACAAACAAAAATTATCCCTATCCTCCTGAGCCGAGGTGACAAAACAAAACATTCTTTGCTTGATTCACACCCTTGACAAAGGAAGCCAGAAGACTACAAAAGCTCTTTGTTTGCCAGTTATGCTTACAGTGGATCTTTTAATGAGAGAAAAATGTTTCTTCCTTTTCTTATTTCTGTCTTCCCAAGAGAGAGTACACTGGAAGGTCAGTAGAGAACCAGAGGGTCTTTGTTCTTTGAACTGGCAGAAAAGGTCAGAGCAGTACATAAATGCCTACCCTGATGGACTCCAGGCAGTAATAAGGAAGGCCATAAGAACGCCTATAAATAACTGGTATGTTTGCCCTTTCCTGGCATATTTCCTGGAATAAGGTGTTGAAAGTGTTCTCAAAGACTTGATGGAAAGTAGTGCAGTGAGCAGTGCTGGTCCCCTCCTGCAGCACCACACAGGCAGGCTCCAGCTGCCACAGGCTCCCAAAATCTGGGGTTTCGTGCTGTGATCCTGTGCTGGACACCCTGTGTCCTGTGACTCCAGGTGGCCCTAGAGGTCACCAGGCTCCTTGGTGCAATCCCCCATGGAGGCTTTGGGGAACTCTGTCCTTATGGCTTTGGCCGGATTTCACATCCTCCAAGTATTTGCCACATCCTCTTGCTCTGTCCCAGAAAGGAGTTATGAAACACACACATCAGAGGTGAAGCCTTTTAAAAGTTATAATATGGAGCACCAGGCTGTCCTGCCTGGTTTGTTATAACTTCTTATGGTTTTTTAATTCCTAAAGATGTCACCAGTGGCAGAGCAGCATGCTGCTTGAGAGGCTTTGTCAGCTTCAAAGGTGCGACTTTTTCCAGAAAATACCATCTGAGCCTCTCCTAACCCAGCAGCAGCACCTCCAAGTGCTGTGATCACACACCTGTGTGCTGCAGCCTGGTAAGAAACAACAAATCCTCCATAGTAAAGCTGCTGGAGGTGTCCAGGCTCCACTGTTAGTGATCTGTGCTGCATCCTAGTGTCCCAGCAGATGTTCCCTGGCAGAGCAGGGAACACTATACCTTGAGGTTACTTGATACCATCTCAAGAGCACCAACAGTGAGATGGAGCTGACCTCATGTGCTTTGTTATGCCAAGTATAACATCTGCAGATGTGATTTGGGAGGAGAATGCTCAGCCCAGCTCTGCTGTGTACCCTGAGATGATCAAGAGAACTTGCGAAAAAAAATTAATGATTCCACGTTATAAAAAAATAAGAGGTACAAGACTTCTGGTAGGAAGCAGGCAGAGATAGAGAAGTGAGCACAAGGAGAGAGCATTGCTTGTTTTCAGCTTTTTTTGCCTTTTGTTTCAGCTTTCCTGAACTCCAGAGGAATGAGAGGAGCCACTTTGCATTCTGCTGGGATTGGGACTTCACAAAGCTAAACTATATCACCCAGCTACACTGGTTGCTACTAAAGAAAGATGATAAACAAACAACATCCTGAGAGAGCTCGAGAATAGAGAGGCTGCTGCTATTGTTCAGAGAGATGGAACAGAAAACGTGAGAGAGGCAACAAGGAGACAAGCCATTATTCTGTGTGAACCCACTGAATGCTTAATAAAAATAGTATTTGCATTTGCTCAGACAGTTTGTCCAGTTCCAACACACTGAGTTTCTGAGGGTCACTCCTGATCTTTGTGAAATGCAGCAAATTGTAGCCATTTTTATACATCAAGAGGCTTCTAGAGGGCGAATTAAACCCATCATCTTTAATGTTTCCTGTGAGTCAAGAACAGATAAAGTGTGGTTTTCAATGGGCTGTGTTTGGCTTGCAGCACTCCATGGATGCTACCAGCTAGAAAGGAAGACAGCACAGCAGAAGATTTGTGTTTCAGCCTGAATCCAGCCTGTCAGTGCTAAACAGGAAACCTGGGTCTGGGGTGGATTCTCAGGATAGCCATCTGGAGCACACATCTGGAAAGAAGTTAACCAGTGGCTGCATGCCACTATAATCATTCCTCCCTCAAGTGCTGCAAATGGAGCATCAAAGCAGAAAGCAGGTGGTTTTTCCAGGAGGTAAATGAACCACAGAGAGGGGTCAGAAAGTGAGACACGCATTTGATGAGGGGTTTTCTTCCTGCTCATAAAAATTGTCAGAACAAATTACCCATTGGATGTTACACTGGATAACTACATGCCCAACATCTCCACACTTGTTGCTTTTCAGAGGCTGGAAGGTCAGTGAAAAGTTTCTTCAAACAAGCATTAATGTAAATGTATAAACAAATATTTAGTTTCTCACATGAATAGAGATCTACTGTATTACAATATTGAGAGATTTCATCTCATGCCCTGGACACAATTGCTAATTTGGGGGCATCAAATTCCAGAACTTGTAAAATTTCTGAAGTATTTAAAAAGTTTTCTCATTCTGCATTGGGGTAATTTTAAAACTCCCAATATAAAGGGACAACACCTGCATGGAATGAAAGAAATGTGAGTTAAGCTCCTGTTCTGATGCCACTTCACTCCCCTGCTGGTTGCTGCCTGTTTCAGGAGAACCCCACCTGTTCCCTGGCAGTGGTCTGACATTGAATAAATAATATTAATGCAGAGCAGGAGTTTGAAATGAGCCTTTATCATGCAAAAGCCCTGATACAAAAGCGAGCTGCTGTTGTTAATTAGATCTGGTTGAAACAGTGGTCAAAAAGATATTAGAACTGAGAATTTTTTTTCCCAGGAAAACCGTGGAATTTTTGTGAATGCTGAAGCAGTTTCTCTGAAAAGGTTGGTTTTTTTTTTCATTTTATTTTTATTCTCTCAAACATTACTGATAATGTAAAATGAGATGTTTTCTCAAGAAACAATTGCAGTTGGAGCCTCAATACTTGAAGAAGACTATTCAGTCTTGAACCTCAAAATGTTTGAACCTCCCCTACATCTGAAGGAAATTAATGTCTATACTTCTTCAGCATCATACACAGGGTAAATTTGGAGAAGAGGATCCAGATGGAGAATCCCAAAGCCCACAGCTCAGCCAGAAAAACCCATTACAGATGTATAAAAAACTCATAGATGGCATGGATATTTCTTCAAAACTTCCCAGACCACTTTAGCCTGGTGTGTAGCACTTGTCCCAGGCTGGCTCTGAGGAAGTGACACCCCTTCCCTTGGAAAATAAGCCAAAGGAGAGGGCTCCTCCTCCCATTTTCTGTCCCAGAACATAAAACTTTAAAAGCCTCTCTCAAATCTTATTCTTCTTGTTGTGCCTAGATCCAAAGTACAGGAATAAACACCATATTTAGTAACTATGAAAAAATTGAATGGGTCTTGAGTTCATCCTGCTATGAAAAATGGCTTGAAAAATCAGTGCTGTGAGGATTTTGACAGGTAGGTGACCTTTCAGCTTAAACTGTAAGTGATTCCAGTCTGGGGAGCTCTCTCCTCACAAGAGCTCCTGCCCATATTCTGCACCAAGATAAACTGCAGCTCAAATTTCTTTGCTGGCCGGCATGTACAGAAACCACTGCTGGACATGAGCAGGATGAATAAACCAAACTGGCAGCCAGAAACTCTGAATTTTTAATGGGAACTCTTCCTTGGAGGCGTGTAGGAATCAGAAACAGGTGGTCCATGGCCGTAGATTTTTTTTTTTTGTAGTAGATATAAAAATGCAACCATGAGATTTTGGGGATTCAGAATGCGAAAGGAAGTTCCCTCCTTATCAGGTCATCCCTGGCCAAGAGAGTTTAGGAAGTTGCTACCATTTCATGCTCAGCTCAGAAGAAGGTGAAGTCCTCACGTGTTTCTCAGCAGACAGTCTCCACACAATCAAATCAAACCTGGTTTGGAAATCACACCAGCAGCTTTGCACCCAGTATCAATGTCAAGAACATTCATGCCCAAGCAGGGGGTCCCTGAGCAGCTCCCTCTGCCCACCTGTTCCCCTGCAGAAGAAACACTGATGTGCTTTCTTGGCACACCATGACTCCTTATCTACACATTGACAGCAAAGCCTTTTGTGTCTGGTCAGGACTGATTCCTGCTCCTAAAAACTCTGCTGAGAGGCTGCTGGCTATTTTTGTGCTACACTGCATCTACTGCCCAAGTGGTTTAGGTGAAACTTCAGCAACTTCTGCATTTGGAGTCATCTTTCACTTTTAGCCCAGCATCAATTGGCTGGGGGGTTTAAGAGGCTCTTTCACAGAGCCTGCTGTGCAAGTCAATGCTTTTATTAAAGGAGTACTCGTTTTCCAGAAAAAAAGAAAAAAAAAACCAAAAGAGAATAAAGAGGAGAGGATGGCAGCTCAAATCTCCCACTTGCACGGAGATCTGCACCACCATAACCAGGCATTTGGGTTTGCTTATCTCAGACTGAGTCCCCTGCAATAGCCTAAGTTAAGCATAATACCAGTGACTGGGTATTAAGGGCTTGGATTTGGGGTTTTCTTTTTATTTTCTCCCATTTCTTTAAATCCACTTAAAAAGAAAAGAAAAAGAAAAAGAAAAAAAGTTTATTCTTCTGAAATTGCTTAAGAATTGAAATGTAAAAGGGATTAAGGGAGACAGGAGTCCTGCTTGCACTGCACTCACCCACACAGACACAAGCAATGACTGAAGCAGGCACTGGCAGACACACTGCCTGGGCAGAGCCCCCTGAGAGGCAGAAGCCAGCAGAGGTAGGAAACAGCTCCTTTTTTTCCTTTCCATTGTTCTTAAACTGAAATGTTTCTGTTCAAACTCTTTTTCAATTTATTTTTTTTTTAATTCCACCTAGCCTCTAAACTACATGGCCTGCTCAGGCAGCAATGCTATTTGATGCTTGAATATATGATTCTATAACCCTTACACCCCTCAAATTGTACACCTGGATCTCTCCACTGTATCCTTTCAGACATAACCACCTTTGAGCTCCAATAAGAATTATTTTCTAGTTATACCACTGCACAATCAGGGCTACAGAATGAGCAAATCACAGCCAACACTCCTTGGTCACATTGGAACAAATACAAGTGGGTTTTACCTCCCACCTGTTCTTGCATTTGCACATTTTTCTCCTTAACCAGACCCAAAATTATTAAACTCATATCTCAGCTTGTTACTGGCCCTGTTATGAAAATCCAGCCACTTTGGGAAGCTGTATAAACAGGAGATGAGTTTGGGAGAAACTCTGGCCTTGAAATATTTACATGAGGTCCTACAGAGAAGCAAATTCAGCTCTCACTAGAGCTAAACTCAAATCTCCAGAGCCCTTTCCCTCTAGCCACTAAAACAACTTCTCTTTCCCTGAAGTTCTCTCTTTCAAAAGCAGTTCCCTAAGGCATCTTCTACAACACATAAACCATCCTGACAAATGCCATCAATTTAATTCATATTAATGGTAATGAAAGTTAAATAATAGATGTAGCCCACAGTGTTTGCATGTCTGTAAATTCTGCCACATTGCTAGGGGAAAAAAAAAATAGAAAGCCAGCCCTGCATTTCTCCTACAGAAGAGATGGACAATTAGTTCTTTAAGGCAAAAAACTCACTTCATTAACTGGAGACAGAGTCATTTGTTGACATTTATCTCGTGTAATTCTCCGAAGAAGAATGATGAAGGCACCAGAGGAGAGGCTGCTGGTGCCCAGCTGTGTACCTGGGAGGCCCAGCAGGCTCGGAGTTGATGCTGCAGGAGGATGTGCCAGCAGCTCCCAGGGACAGCAGCTCCCAGGGACAGCAGCTCCCTCCCTCCTTGCCAGGGAACAGGGGGCTCCATGGCGTGCTGTGTCTGATGACAGCACCTGTGTGCTGCCCTGACAGCCCACACAGAGCCAGCACAATGTTCCCTGCCCTGCACGGAGCAGATGGCAGCACTGGCATGGGCAGGATCCAGCCAGCACAGCTCCAGGAAGGACAGACAGCAGCGTGCAGCACCAACACCACAGGCCTGGAAAGCTGGTGGCACAGTCCTGATGCCTTAGGATTTTGGCTTTTATGTTTTTCATAGATTTGTAATTCTGCAGTTCTTTAAGTGTATAACTCCAGACTTGCAGAGTGTTAGTTACTGCTTTCCCATTTTGGTCAGACAAGACAATTCCTCTCCAGACCTGGGAATCACGAACAACTCGCTGTCTCAGGCCCCAAGAGATGTAAACAAAAGTGAGTTGAGGGGGAGCAAACTTGGGGTAAATGACTTCATTATCTGAAACTGTAACTGGAAGATTAACCCCAAATATGCAAATAGACCAAACTTAGGCAAGTGTGAAAGCCCGTGACCTGTCATCCATTTTTGGGTGTAGGCCCTGGGGGGGCTTTGTCTGCCTGAAATGTACCTGAAGGCCCTTCAATAAATATAACTGCTTTTTATTATCTTAATTTTTCTGGCCTCTGTTTTCAGGTAGTCCCAACAGGGCATCAGTCCTGTCTGGAACTGGATGCTGGACTGAGAGAGAAGGGGCCAGCCCTTGGGAAACACAGTCTACCTTGGTGCTCCCCTCCAGGAGGCTGCCAGGAGAGCTGAGAAGGTTTGTCTCCTTTTTCAGAGGCGAAGCAGATGGTTGTGGAAGGTAGGAAATAAAACAACCCTTCCAACACTACAGTTCCCCCTCTTTTCTGTTGCTCCTGGATTTTAGGCTTTTACAGGTGGTACCCAGAGGGTATTAAGACCACAGAGCTGCACAGCACATTCCCCACTTTCCAGAGAGTAGCCACTGAGTGAAGAGCCAACCCCAATTCATCACTTCAGAGCCACTCCAACCTTTCCCTTCCCGCTGCCAGCTGGGGCTGAGCGCTCTGGGTAAGATGCCAGCAGTCCAAAGGTTAACAGCAATGGGACTGCAATTCAAGCTTGCAGAGATAAATGAAGGTAGAGTGCAAGGAAAAGAAGCGGGGAGGATCCTTGTTGTGATTTCATGGCACTTTTTTTCTTCTATCATCACCTGAAGCGTGCGCTTATCGGACCCCCTCTCCAGCGGGCCCATTGGAGAGAAGACAAAATGTCCCTAAAACTCACCCAGGCAAAAGAGTCTGGCAGAAAGCAGCACTGTGTCTGTTGCTGTAACACCTCAGCACCCACAGGCACATCCTTAGCTGGGGCTCACAGCACTGACTTGGCTTTGCTGGAAAAACTCAACAGCTCGCTGCGTGCTGGAGACTGTGAATGTTATCTCAGTGCTGGGTGCAGGGACACACCACTGTGGGCTCATACCAAAAATAATGTATAAATGGTTCTCTCCCTGAGGCTCAGCAGAGCTGCAGAGAGCTCAGACTGCATCCAGGCACTCCAAAATCCCCAAACCAGCCCAGATGCTTCCCATCTCTAACATGGATTTGAGTTATTCTAAGCAACCTCGAAGCTGCAAGCACAAGGAGATGCTGCAGGAGTCATCACCTAATTGGGGATATTTAAATACAAACTCAACAGGTAGTTTAAAACCAACCAAAATTTTAAAAACTCCCAACCATCGCTCTAGCTGCTGATGTTCAAGGAGATATTTTTCACTCCTGTTTTCATTTAATCATTCCACAGCCCATGTTCACACTTATCTAAAACAAAACATTTTTTATTTTGATAAACTCCCATGCTTGAGCCAAGCAGTCAAAAATGGCAATGAAGAATAAAAGAGAAATGGGAACAAATATGCAATGCCAAAAGGAACAAGAAGGATGATCTTCAAATGTAATACTTGCATAATTCAGAAAACTGTTAACATATGTATTTTTCTGAACAAAATACTTCATTGAAACTTAACACATAATGAAGAATTATGATCAGTTTTACTTCAGTTATTAAAGAATAAAGCTAGAAAGAATGTATTTAGACCCTCATCACTCAAGACTGTACAATCTGTGTTGCAATTCAACAAAATATTTAAAAGAATGATACCAGTTACATGACCAATTCCATTAATTTCAGG
Source organism: Illadopsis cleaveri (assembly GCA_013399915.1). NCBI lineage: Eukaryota > Metazoa > Chordata > Aves > Passeriformes > Timaliidae > Illadopsis > Illadopsis cleaveri. The sequence continues at coordinate 203,149 of VXBB01019593.1, read as the reverse complement.
CCAGAATAATTTTTTTTTTGTCAGATGCCTTTGAGTTTTCTTCTGTCCGTTTCTCATTTTCAAAAGCAGCTGCAGGTTTTTGCAGGGGGAGGCAGGTATGGCTTCAGTCTCAGTAAATAATACCAGCAGACCTGACTCTTGAATTGAGGAGATCTGTACTTACAATTAAGGGTGCAGTACCTAAAACACTGCTGGAAAATTTTTTTAAAACAAATGTATGAAACTTAATTTTTTATTATTTGTGAGTAATGATAAATTACAACACTTAATGAATTATTTATGGTATTCTAGGTATAAGAAATCAGCTTTGTTGCTTCACTGATTTCAAAACCAGACCTGCATTCTATATCCTGTAGAAAACATTTATTTCCACAGTCCTAGCAAAAGATTTATATGTCAAGTTTCTAATTTTTTCTGCAATGAAAGTTATTTTTAAAGCATACTTCTCATCTCTAACAGGAAAATTGAGGCAACACCAGAATAACATTTTGGAATATGAGCCGTTTTGAAGACAGAAGATTTAAATTAAACCAAACTAAACAAACAAAAAGAGGAGTGTGTCTATGAACAGTTCTGCACACTCAGTCACACATTATTGCATGCCACAAGCCAAGCAAAAATACTCTTTTCTTCCATTCTTCCTGCTGTTTCTTTTCAAAAAAATTTCATTTACTACCACATGAGGATCTGTTTGCATTATTTATAACAGCAACTTGCAACCACAAATGAGGGCACATAATTCATTTATATTTCACACCATTAAGAGGGGTATTATAACTGCAAACAGTAAATAGGAAATATAATAGCATTCAGCTTCTTCATGCTCAGTGAAATAACAAGTATTGAAACTTGGGGAAAGTCTAAGTAAATGAGAAACTTTTCTTTTTTGTTACGGATGTGAAGCGTGAGTAAAACATGAGTTACACAAACCAAAAAGAATTGGAAAAGGATGCATGCACCCAGCACATCAATTCTATTTAAATATCCTCCAACAAGCTAATGTTTGAAAAAACTGACACAACTTTCTTTGTGAAACTCAGAAATTAAGTGCCTGGACTCCAGCTTAAGCTAAGCAGGGCAACCCCCCCTAGAAATGCAAAAACCCTGCAAGAAATAATCATTTCTGCAGTCAGAGAGATGCGGGAGCTCAGCATTGGGCTGGGTCATACTCACTCGTGATAAAGTGAATAGCTGCAAAATTCAGTTTTTAAGTACCTCCACTATGTGTAAAAGTTTCAGAAACTGCTGGCCCCAAATCCTGCAGACTGTTTCCTTTCATGCAAGTATGCCTATAATGAGTATCAGCCTTTTATTCTAGATTAGGCAATATTTAGCAGTCCAAGATCTTAGGAAACCCATCCAGATACAAAACCATTTAATTCCATTTATTTCGAATTTCTGCCTGCTTCTAGAAGTGTCAGAAACTGCAACTTTGCAGCTGAGAAACAAGAGAAAATATTAGTTCCTTGACATGTTTTACTACCTGAAACTGGAAAACTGACAGCAGATCTCAAAAGGAAACCCAAATCAGCCAAACCCACCAGTGATGTGCAGCTACCACGGCAACATCTGCCCAGCCCAGAGGAAACTGGCTTTTCAAAGATTTAAAAAGCAATAAAATATATAGTAAACCCTGCCTTCTTTGGGAGACCTCTGGGGAAATGGAGAGGCACTGGAAATGGAGAGGCAGAGGAAATGGAAAGCCCACAGTCTTCAGGAGGTCCTGAAGAACTGAAGTCATTTGACTGTGGCTCCCATGGATGTATTTATGCACAGGACAGCAACAC
>VXBB01019593.1:142531-199479 GCA_013399915.1 Illadopsis cleaveri | reverse complement strand
AAAAAAAAAAAAAAAGAAGGCCCCTCTTGACTCAACTGTTTTGGCAGACTGAGGCAAAGCAGTGAGATTTCCCTCTAGAAGCCTGAGAAAGGGCTGTTATGAGATATTAACAAGTCTCCTTCCTCCCAAATTTTCCCAGTCTGGAATACACTGTGCCCAGCCTAGCAGAGGACCAAGCAGCCATAAACTAGAAATAAAAATTTGTTTCTAAGATGCACCTGACATTTTTTGTCCCCAAAACTTTCAGGCAGGTTTTATCTTCAGTTTTATCAATAGGCACCAAGAACAGAGAGAGGATGGGCAAAGGAAAGAAAAAATGAATGGAAATCTTGATGAGTCCCAGAGAATATATCTAGCCCTGGGTTCAAATGTAGAAAATATCCAGAGGGCCAAATTTGTTACTGTCTCATACCCCATGGAGTAAGAGACATAAACACATGTCCCAGTGCCAAGTGGATGTGAAATGTTGCCAAATCAGATGCAAAAGAACATTTTGAGCCTTCTGGCTTTGGTGTTGAATGATAAACCAAGGTGCAAAACAGTGTAAAAAAAAAATGAAATGCTCTGGCAGCCTTCTTTAGATGCACAAAGAATTCACCAGAAGGGAAAAGGTTTAAAACTTTAAGCACAGAGCTCCTGGGGATGCAGCTGTTTTGTCTATAGAAGAACAGAGCTGTCAGAAGTTAATATGTTTTCAATTTGTGAAATCCAAGCTATTGGAGCAATCCTCACCGGATACCTTTTATTTACTTCTTCCTTGGCAAAGTCCAATTACTGAGATGCTCCAAGAGTGATGCTCTTGGCCGTCCCAGCTGACAGCCAGCTCTGCTGGTGAAAGCAGAAGCTTTTGGGCCTTTTGTGGATGGATCCATCTTACCCTTCTGTGTTTGTCCAAAGAAAACAAAAACACTAAATGTCCTGAGGAAAATCACGATTAAATAAGCTTTCTTCACAGACAAACTGCAACAGAACTATTATTTAGAGACATTTCCTTAACAATATGCCCACAAACATTGAGACTGCTAATGTGCTCCAGGAGGGCTCATGCTCTGGTGCAGTCTCTCAGGTTTTCCAGGAGATTCCTTCCCTTTCTCCTCTTTTTCTCTCTCTTTTCTCATACAGCAGAAATGACTGACACAGAAAGGGACTCACACCACTCAGAGCTGATCAGAGCATTAGTGATTTGGCACCAAGGAGCACAGTGGATCCTTGACCCCCATAGCAATCATCAGGCTACCTCAGCATTAGCAGTCTCATCTTGTAATTTGAGTTGTTCAGATAAATGGCATGGGGGAAAAAAATCTCAGCCTTCCCAGCCCACTGAGCTGACTCCCTTTCCTCCCAAGCACCTTGTTTTGTTCACAGCTCATCCTGCCAGTGGAGATGTGTTCAGACACAGAATGGAGGCTTGGCAGTGCTAACAATTCACAGCTGCTGAGCAGAAACTTCTTCCACAGCTCCTCTGATCTCACCGAGGTTGTGTCAGCTGTGTGCCTGCAAACCATTTAACACAGGGATTTCTCTCACAGAGCATTCAGAGTTGTCCCTGTGTGACCTGGGTCACATCTATGGGCTCTCCCTGGCCTGACGTGTCTGCTGAAGAGGGATGCACAGGGGTCCAGGTAAGTGCATGATCCAGCTGGGGGCAGCCAGAGACAGCCTGTTGTGCTAAAATGGGGAACAGGAAGAAAAGGAATAACTCCCTGGGAGGACTGAAACTGGCTACCAAGCCCCAGCATCAATCTTGGACTGCAGGGACCAGTCTGACTTCCTCTGGAGCTCTGAGCCTCACCCTACCCTGCAGACAGCTCCCCAGCAATAACTTTATATATGAACCCCTATCAACAGCTCCTTTCCCCAAGCTGGGATGGCTGTGCAAGGACCAGCAGAACAGCAGGATGGGCAGAGCCAGCTGGTGTCACCTTGTCCTTCACTCTTGGCAGACCTGGGGATCTGCTCTGCAGGGGAAGTTCATTGCCTGGAGCACACCTGAGGGGATCCCATGGCAGGAGGAAAGGGAATCCCGAGCCACAGCAGGTGCTAAACACATCTCCTCTTCATTTGTGAAGAAGAAAGGCCAATGCTGAGAAACTCGAGGTGTAAAGTGTCTGTTGCCTACTAGACACAGATGATCCAGCCCAAAGATCAATCAGCTGAAATGTTCCTCCTCTCTCTCCCTGACAAGTACAAATGAACAGGAGCATTTGGTCTTCAGCTCGTCATCTCCTGCCCTGAAACCCCCTTTTTTAGAGATAACCATCTTTATCTCTTCCCTATAGTCAAAGCTATATTAAAAATACACACACACAACATCTGGTGCCTTTTTGGAGCACTTGCACTTCAGAAGGGTGCTTTTTGAGAAATCACAACATTGGCTTTATTCCCAGCTATCACTCTTTTATCCCCTTTTTACTTTCAATAGCCCTGTCATATAGACAGGATTTTTTGATCTCTAGATGCAAGGAGAGCTGCATGCTAACAGGGACCAGGCAGAAACAGGGGTGAGAAAAAAATAAATAAATACTCCTGGAATGAAAGGGAGGCACAATGAACTCCAGTGTTACCTTAGAGTTTTAAAACTGAACTGTGGTTGAACACAAATATTTGATTTTTCAAGAAACAGCCTGGCATATCAAAGACTGCTCCTCAAAGCCCAATTCATTCAGCACGTGAACCCACTCCTGTGACAGCAGCTCACTCAGAAGTGTCCTCCCCACACTCTCTGACCTCTCTGAAACCTTCCGTCTGGACACAGGCAGGACCTGGAGCTTCTAAGCCACCTTCCTGAGCAGCTGCCACCATCACACCCCTGCTCTCCAGAGCTGCTCTGCCCCCACTGCTGCCCTGTCCCTTTCTCAGCTGTTTTGGTGATAAGGATCCTGATAAAGGAGCTCAGGAAATGCATTTGGGGGACCCCAATCCTGTCCCTTTCCATACCTGCACACATGCAGGCACTTCTATTGAGCTCCCCACAGAGATCCAGGGTATTACTTAATAACTCCTACTTACCTATTTGATGAAAACATAAATGAGATCATTTCAGATGCTATTTGATGCAAGTGAAATTTGAATCCAGAGAGACAAACATTTATGTTTAAATTTCACTTTTGAGGACTTTCTGCTGCTGCCTAAGGAGGGAGAGGATAGCATGGGACCCATAAATGTATGGGAAATGAGTCCTTATGATCCACATTCTGAATATAAAGCACATCTTGCAGCTGATGAGACTTTATTTCAAGGCACAATTTGAGACCAAGTTTTGCTGTGGTAGCATTCAGAGGGAGTAGCTTATTTTGGAGATCGTCCCACTGCCATAAGAGACCTAAACTAAGGACTGAGCCACAGATTGCATCTTCAAATCTAAAATGCATCTACATATTTAAACGTACGTATTTTAAATGCATCTCTTTTTCATTTCAGCGCGTCTGGGGGAGGAAAGAAAGCAGAGAAAAAGCCCTGGAATCCTTTACTAGAGTTTTGCAACGAGCTCATCTTGAGCATCAGCAATTCAAATTTCATCAAGTCAAAATGCCAGTGAGATTGCAAAGACTCCAGGGCAACACCCTCAAACAGTGTTGGGGTGTGGAGATGGCACAGCATCCTCTGTTCCCAATTCCCACTTTTCCCTGCCACTAAAGATAGTTGTTAGTGCTATTTCTGTTAGAAATGCATTTAAAAATCCTGAATTGCTGGCTGTCTTACACAGCTGCACGAGTGTTGTTAGTTTGGTTGTTATTGCTATAGCTGGAAACTGGTGGGACTGTCACCCACTGACCAGGGGACAGGGATGGGCCAGTGCTGCCAAAGTTCATTCCAGCACAAGCCACATCCAAAAGCTTCAACCTGCATTTCATATCCTCACCATAGACGTGCAGCAATCCATCTACTTAAGAAAAAAAAAAGTGTTTTTTATCAAACCCATAATTACTCCATTCTTCTAATACTGTTTGGTGAAAGAAAGATAGCGATGTACTTCTAAAAGACCAAACTTTTAGTGATTTAATATTTAAATTGGGCATATTTTTTGTTGCACAAGTGGATGGGAAAGCCATTAACAATTCTGCATACACCTTATTAGAAAGGCTGCCCACATCCCAGCTCAGACAGAGCATAGACTGATAAAAAGGCTTAATACATAAATGCTTGTTTGTGTTTGGAAAGTTCCTGGAGCTTAGCCAAACGTTCAGTGTGCTGAGGAAATACAGAGAGACAAGGGCCTGCTTTTAGAGCAAGGCTTGTCTGCAGCTCTGTATTATCCTGAGTGACATTTAGCCCGAGTACAGTAATAACACACATCCCTGCCTGCTGCTGAAGGCAAAAGCCAGATTTTAATATCCAATGGAAACGTTCTTGCTTTTGAGGGCATCCAGAACTGGGGGAAAATCCCCCAACATTCAGCTTATAAAAATATTGATTTCTTCGCATAAAAAAATGAGCCAGTTTTCAGCAACAAAAGCCTTTCAGATGGTGGGTGTAACCTCCAAGCTGCTGCCATGGCAGTCTTTTAGTAACACTTGTCAGTTCTACAGAGATACTTCAGCACAGATTGCAAGGAGGCAGAGGACTTTCTGTTCCAAATGACACCAGGGAAGCTGGAAGCACAGAGCAGGGTCTGACTTTTACCCCAGCAGGTCAGGATCAGGAGGAGCAGGGTTACAGCTGAGCCACAGCAAGATCACTCTCATCCTGATGCAGGGAGAGACCAGAAGCACGTGGTTTATGTGTGTTTGGCTTTTACTGAAGTCACTGAGATGCCAGCACAGGAGGAGGGTTGACTGACCTGCTGAGCTAAGTTCACACTCACATCTAAATGATGGACCAGGCAATCTCACTGAAATACTGCATCTATTCTTCATCCTGCTCCCTTTGCTCCTCAGGTCAAAGGATGCTGGGTTTTAGGGATAGGTCAAGAGATGAGCCAGCAAGAGACAAATCTTAGGAGAAACCCAGAGCTGGGATTAGTTATCAGTCAGAGCCCTGCTATCAATGAACTCCCAAAAAGTAATGATTTTTCCCCTAGGATGACAGGAAGGTGCTTCTGGCAAGTGACAACAAGCTCTGATTCCAGCTACAGAAAAGCTACCCGAAAAGCCATGCTGAAGCCTCCTGGACAGCTGTGGGGATAGGTCCTTTCAGTGCCATGGGAGTGCTACACACACTGATTTTAAATATTTTTTTAGTGCTGCCTCTGAGGGCCAGAGCACTGCTTGGTGACTGACCCTGAGGAGCAGCTCCAAGCTGGCCTCTCCCATTTAACAGCTCTGAATTCCTTAAGGGAATTCTCTCTAGAGCATGGAAGGAGAGTGATGGAAGGGGGAGTAACAGGTCTGCAAAATCCAGAGCGGAAAGGTAATGAGAGGGCACCTAGTACCAACTTAATAAATGGGAGTGAGGGGTGGAATTTGATGAAATGATCAGGCAGCATGTCTAACACAAATTAAATAAAGTGCTTTTTTACACAGTTAATTTATGGAACTCCTTGACACAAGTTATTGCACGAGACAAGGAGTTTTAAAAGGATTCAGTAAAGGACTAGACAAAGTCACGAAGACTTAGTACCTAAAGGTATGGCTTGAATGCCCCTAAGCCAGCAATTGCCAAAAACTGGAAAGATTTGTCTGAGACAGGTTCAATGCCTGCTCATTTCTCCTGCCTTTTTCTACACATCTGCCACTAAACAGGCTTTGGCTGGCCAGGTGATGGCAATTTCCAAATTGTCCTTGGCACTGAGCAGGGCAGGGGACAGTGAAATAAGCCACTGCAGCAGCTGGCCCTTCATGCACATTTTCTCCTGGGTCACTACTGAGGAGCTTTCTCTGCTTTCTGAAGGGCTGGGCTTTAATCCTGCCTGCCCATGGAGTCATTCCTCACATGCACATACCCAAAGGCCAGTCCCATCATGGCCTGCAACGTGACCAGCACAGGTCAGAGCTGTCCTCCTCTGGTTTTCCTACCACTGCTCATATTATCCTTATTAAGTGAAAGGAGAGATTTTAAGGTCTTTTTCTCTTCTCATTAAAGCCTCTGTCACAGGAATTACTTGTTGCCACAGGTTTAATCTTCTGCAGAGTCCAGTCTCCACGTGTTTGCATTCATGAGATGAGGGACAGAATACGAGGAGGAAATTGGACCAAATTAACCTGCTCCCATGACAATCCACAATAATAACAAAAGTGGAAAATGGCAGAGAATTAAACTGTTCTTGACAAAAACTGTAATGACCTCCAAGACTGCCTCTAAAGTAACTGTCCAAGTAATAGTTTCCAAGTGTAATTTCAAGGATATGCTATGCAAACTCCCCTGCAGTATTTCGAGCTACTGGTTAAGAAGCCAAAAAAATAAAAACATGAATGAGGGGAGGAGGTAATCAATACTATAATTAACAACACAGTAATCTGAAACAGGGTGATTGGGTTAAATAAGTACAGGTAGATTGGATCAGAGAAAACTTTGAAGTAAAGAGAAGACTTTAAATCTGATTTGGTTTTAACAGTGGGAAACAAAACATTTTAAAAGAAGTTATACAACAGGGTACCCTGCTCCAGTTCAAACTCAAAGTAGTTGAGTGGAAAAAACCCCACCAAAACAAAAAAACAACAAGCAAAGCAAACTGATTTTAGATAGCATAGCCTTAATTAGTCAATCCCCAAACAGAGAGATAGCATCAATCAACGTCAGGGCAGAATTGGATCGAAAGGCCATCTGAGATTGGGCCAATCTGCTGAATAAAAAGGATGTCCAAAATACAAGTATTTCCACCGAGTGAAGACCAGGAGCCTGCATGCTGCATTTTCCTTTTTAAAGCTGGTTGAGGCAGCCAGGGCTATGTTTTCCAAGGATTAACAAAGCAGAGAGAAAGAAAAACCTTGTTATTCTCCTCATAACAATGGCTGTGGCACTACCTAATGCTCCTGTTCAGAATCAGTATTTCTGAAAATGGTGTCAGTTGCTGTCATGTCAAAGAAGAAATTCAAGAGTTTCTCCCTGAATAATAAAAAGAGACTGAAACATCATCTTCAGGATGATGCTGTGCTCTGACACACCAGGCACAGGCCACATCTAGGTACCATAAAAGGACTGTGGCCTTATCAATGCACAGCTGACAGTGAATGGTTCAGGGGCAGTAGAAATTAAACTTACTCCTTCAGATAAAGCCCAGTAGTGACACAGCACTGTCATAATACACCTCCTTAATCTAGTCAAACTCTAGGAGAAGAAAGAAAGTAATCCTCGGAGGATTTCCACTAAGTATAAACAATAATATATTACCTAAGGGCTTAATACTGCTCTACTGACAAAAACCTCTGAAATGTTGTGCAGCTGAGACTCCCAAATTCCAGCTCAGTACAGGGAGCACTTCATTTGGGATTCATCTGTCCAACTTCAAATGCATGCAACATTAATATTTACATATGAAAAATCATTTAGACTCCATATGTGAAGAGCTAGGCGTTTCTGGAGTCCATTACTGATGGATAGAGCCAAGAAGCATTGCAGATAAGAAACGTAAAAAATGAATACTATTTCTTCAGTCAAATATGTCTGAGAACTCTCTTGGTTTTGTGGCCAAGATGGAGTTTTCTTCCATTTTGAATAAAACAAGAAACTAAGAAAGCCTTGGTACCAATAAAAAAATAAAAATAAATTAAAAAAAAAAAAAAAAAAAAAAAAAAAAAAAAAAAAAAAAAAAAAAAAAAAGGAAGAAAAAACAGCAACAAAAATCCCAGCATTGTGTTACTCACAAAGTCACTCTTATCACATACTGTGAACCAGATCCTTCTTCCAGGCAATATCCTCCAACATCATAAGAAGTGAGACCAAGGGCATTGGCCAAGCTTCAGTTTCTTTCTTTAGCTACATCTCAGTCCCCCATATGGACAATCAATCTCTGCTTTAGGAGCCAGTCTATGGAGCACAGTTGCAGTCAAAGCTATCATTGCCAAATGAAAGCAGCAGGTGAATGACTTTGTGCTGTATCTCTGGTTTTATATGCTTCCTTTGATAAAAGTTGGCTTTGAGGCAAGAAAACCAACTTGGTATGAAGACACAGGAGTCAGTAAAGGTCTGGAAGTCTTTTGGATCTTGGTATTACCATCCCAAGATGAGCCTTTGGACCAAAATCGTATTTCAGACCATACCATAAAATACAGGAAAGGGAGAAGTGCAAATCCAGTTAGAACTTAAAAATTGTTTAACTTGTCATGTTCAGTATCTGTTTCTATATTCTTCCCAATTTATTGAAGCGGATTTTGGTGAGAGTGCAAGGGAGAGAAGCCCTGCAATTTAAATAGACCTTTCTGACTGTCAGTTAGATTGATTACAGTTTTCTGCAAACAATACATTTTTAAATATTTCTTTATGGAGTTTATTTTACTCCCTATTATACAAACACCATAACGAATGCAATCACACTTCTATTCACTGCGTCTCCAAAGTCTTCCTCCCTCCCTTTTCTCTAGCCACCTGTTAGCTCTGTCTTTTCTAAATTTAACTCCCTTAGCTTTGTTTGGTAACCTTTTCCTCATGCCCTCATTATCTAAATTCTGCTCCTGCTGTGGTAAAGCTGGTGGGGAGCTGGATCTGGGCTGTTATTTTGGAAATGGGCGGGGGAGGACATAATGAATCAGTCCATCAGTAGAGGTTTATTTATGGCTGTTTTTCCTTAATAAATAAATTTTAAAAAAATAAACCAAGGTCTCTACCACCTTGTACAAAAAATTGACAGCATAAGCACCGGAGTTTATTTAGAATATCTCAAAATATGTCTTATTTCTGGTTATTACATTGGCAGGGTGGTAAAAAAGGCACTGGATCGTCCTTTGCAGCTGTGAAAGCTGAATATAAGCTGGAATTCTAACTCATTTGTTCACTGCTCAGTGTTAGCACAGGTGACCCTGGAGAAACTGTGATCAGCACAGAGGGACAGACTCAGGGCTGCTCCACAGGGCAGGGAGGAGAGTCCTGCCCTCAGCCACCTGTTGCTCATCCCCAACTCCCTTTCAGTGCAGGAGACACATCCAGCAGCAATTCCCACAGGTTAGGATGTGGTATTTAGGAAGTTGCCTCCTTGAGGATGCAGGTAACTGTTCCTCTTTCATCCCACCCACCACAAAGGCTCCTCACCCAGCCTTGGACAGACCTAAATGCTGCCTTTAGAGCCTCTCCATGAACTGATGGTGAGACCCAGCCACCCACTGACAGGCACAAATATGGAAACAGATTGTTCAGAGAAAAAAAAACCCTAAAAACAAAGACTTGCAGCATGAAAAGACAGAGAAGCAAGGACAAGGCAGGGCTAACTGGTCATCAGCCACTTCCCAAAGAGGAAAATAGAGTAAACCCACATTACTGAACCAAAAATACATTGCTCTAATTATTACACTGTGTCTTGCACTTACATTTGCAGCAGTTTTGCCCAAACTTCAGTGCATAAATTGCACCTCTCTTTGGAGTTCCCATTGATTCATCACACACAAAACACCTACAGCCCTTTGGAGATGGAGAGAAGCTCCAGGCAGAGCATGGTTTATCCATGCTGACTATCAGGGATGCAAGAGAAAACTGTAGGGAGCACAATCTTAGTGGAGGGAATAACTGCAGCCTTTCCCAACACCATGTTTCATGTCTCCTGCCCAACACACCCTTCTACAGACTCCTTGATTGCCCCAATAAATCTAACCTTGAGGTAGTACACTTTAAATACTCTATGGAAACAAGTTGATGCACATAAAAACCACACAGCTAATGCAGAGAGAGGTTACTAAATGAATAAATTTGGATGCAAGTAGGAAAATAAAAGCTATATTTCACCTACAGAGAGAGCCTGGAAACCCCTGCTCCCACAAAGCACATACTGATTTTGAAAATATAGTGAGCTTGTGTTGGGACACAGAGGGGAGATATTTTTAAAATGCCAAAGTCACTGGCATGGCACCAGGCATTGGTTTAATTTCATTCTCATGCTTGCTCAGAGCCAAAATGAGTCATCTTCCCCATGAAATAGGAGTCTGTACACAACGCTGGCTGTTAATTACCTTTCCTGTCTCCATTAAAGAGGGAAGTGACAGCTTCAACCTCTCCCTGGGCGAGCATTGTGTTCTCTCGCTGTCTCCAGCACTCGCCAACAAATCTGCTGCTACAACTCAAGTGGCACTTGAGATATTCAGTCTAGCATTTCAACAACAGCAGAATAACTGATAATTTGGCAACAAGAAGCCATCCTCAGGAAGCTCAAGCCACTTATAGCCCCAGGAGAAACAAGGAGAGGTATATCTTCCCAGGGCCTGCCTACAGTGCAGCTCGTTTTGGCTGTGGCCAGCACCAAGCACTCCAAAACTGGGAGTAGACATCTCCAAAATATTGCTGGTTTAGCACACTGACTCCATGAAATGAGGGGGTCTATGCCTCATTTATTTGTGAGGCTACACTCTAGTGAGCATAAAGTTTTGAGAGTAGCAGGACTCAAAGGAGGTGGTGCCTGGCCCAGAGTGATTGCTCTGAGCATCCTCAGCCCAGCTCTGGGCAAGTCACCTCTGCAGCTGCACTGTCACCCCAAGGATCAGGATACAGGTGACAAAAAGTGTCTCCCAGCTCTGCTGGCATCTGGTGGTCTGCCAAAATATCACAAGTTCCTTGGATACCTTTTTACTTTGGCACAGGGCACTAAGTGGAGGGAATGCAAAGCGTTAACAGCAGTTGCCACCACTGTCAAAAAACCTAAATCTGCCATATTCCAAAAATTACAGTGGCAACACATGACAAGAAAAAACTTAATTCTGCTTGTTCCCTGGGCTTTCACCTATATGGAAGACTCTCTGATTGAAGGGCAGAAACAAAATTTTTCAATGCAAAAGCCTGCTCTTTTTAAAGACTCTTTTGAAGAGCTTATTTATGAAGTGAAATAAGATTCAGAATAAAATTGTAAGAAAAAAATGGGAAGAAAAGAATAAAAAGGCAACACTGAAATTGCTGCTCATTTATGGTTGTAACAAAAATTCACTCCTATTCAAAGGTGAATCAAGATCCATACAAGGCTTCTCTCAGCAAGCCCTTGGGATTCAAATTGATTAATGTACTTGTGCTGAGCCTCCCAGAAGGACAAATCTCACCTTTGTGTGCATTGCAGCAGTTAAAGAAACAAAAATTTTCCAGAAATGAAAACACTGAAAACTGAAAACCTTCAAATGCAACAGGGAAAAAAAGTCATACTCACTTCCATTTCTTTTCATAAGCTTAATATTTTACCCAGAAATAAAACAACCTCCAAACAAAAGCTCAAAGGGACTTGCTAACCCTCCTGAGGTCTCACTGGACACCTCTAAATTAGATAACACCACTGATGAGTCTTTAATCCTTTGTGTCACTACAGGAGAAGATTGATGTGCTCACAACAAGGCGTTGGATCATTTGCTTGGGCCATGGCACAGGTCATTCTCCTAGCTCAGCCTGAAGGCCACTATAATTTATTTCTTTTCTCACACCAGTTGCATCTGATTTATTTACTTATTCACCTGAAGGAGTAAATACAAACACCAGGGTTGATATCTTTATAGCATCCTTCCCCCTGAAGAACCAGGTTCTCACTATATCAGGATAGCCAGAACTATGATAAACCCTTTTTGTGGTGAATTTATTGCTTTGTCACATCATGCTCTGTATTGAGTAGAACAGCTCCAAGTGAAACAAGTTCATTAGTCATCTACTCTGTGGCTTATGGGGGAAAGCTCTAGAATTACTAAAAATAAATACACACAAGGAATAGCATTATTTCTCAGACCAGAGAAATTCCTGTTACCACACGTCTTATCAGAGAAGATAAAGAATACAGGGAAATAATAAAGGAAATTCTTGATCGTTAGAGTAATTTCATGAGGGTATCTAAAAATCAAAGCACAAGACTGGATTTCAGCCTTGCTAGGTAAATCATAGAAAACTCATCTGCATGAAACACACTGCCTGGTTTACTGCTGTCTTTTTTTTTTTTCCATAAAATAGTTTAAAGCTAGTTATTCATTTCATTGAACTTTTCATGGGGCTGTTCATCACATTTTTACCATCATGGCAAGTGACTAATGACCTTGAAAAAAATAAAAAGTAGCCATATGAGCATTAGCAGAATAATATATACTCCAGATAAAGGAGGGAATGTTCAGCTTTTGCTCAGTGAGGTATGCAGCTTGTTCGACAAAGAATGATTTATAGGGAAAGCAACAGGAAACCTCATGATGGTTTTGAGATACAGAGCAGGCATAAGAGAAGCTGTGACTCAATGCAAGCAGAATCCCAGCCAGCCACCATGGAAATAGAGGTAATTAATATGTGCTCATGCTTAAGCTCACCTAACCTGTACTGCTCTTGTTTAATTCCTTGAACTCGGGGCCATCGTGAATAACAGACTTTGCTGTGTCTTCTTCCCACAGACTGGGAAGAAATGGGAACAGAGTTACAGCTGCACAGGATAAAACCAGAGTCTGCTATTTTCCTTCCAGCAGAAGGAGGAATTATTCCACAGGGTGTAGCTGGAGGTGCAAGATTCAGTGCTACAGGCTCCCAGTGCTGTGGCCTGTGCAGGACTCTGGCACAGAACTCTCACTATTTAGCAACTTTTCCCTCTGAAAAAAAAAATCCCAATGTGTGAGGGGGTCATCTCCCAATCTGTTTAAAAGATTCAATGCTTCTAATGGTAATTATTTCATTCCAGGTATTCTTATTCACAAAAAGAAAAACATTCCCTTCCTGAAATCTCTGTAGTTTGCAAAGTGGCTTCTGGTAATGAGTTCCTACAAACACAGGGAAGCTGTGTGCAGAAAAGAGGAAAAAAAAAAAAAAAAGAGGGAAAAAAACCTACAAAAAGAACTCCAAAAGCAATGGCATAATGGCCCTGTTTTCATTCTGTCAAGCCTCATCTCGACCATGTTTTAAAGCAATTTAAGTGTTGCCCAATTTGATTCCCTGTGCAGCCCCAGCAGATGACAAGGAAAAAACTAGAGACACCACTTCACCACTTGCAACTGAAAATGCCCAAGCACTGTGCAGACAGACCCTGGTCAGGAGAACCCAATGGCTGGATTCAGGGAGGGGAAACAAACAGAAGCAGAAAGAAATAGAATTTTTAAGGATGTCTCTTTTAATCTTGTTTCTATTGACTTCAATATAGGAGCAAGAACAACTTTCTCTTTTAATTTTACAAGATTGCATAGGCAGATTAAAGTTTCTCTGTAGTTATTTCCTCTGCATTTGATCTGGCTTATTTCTTTTAATATCAATGGAGTTAAAAGAGGATGCATGTCATCTATTTTATTGGGTTGAGTTTTTCCCAGTGCAACTTTTTACAAGAGCAATCAGCTCAAAGATAAAAGGCAACGCTACAGTTCTGACCTGGGAGGATTTCACATTTGCTTAGCAGTCCTAGAGGTTATTTCAGTTGCAGACTTCAGCTTCAGCCAAACTCTTGCTTTTTGGTTGCAATCACAAAAATGTCACATGCAAAAGGAGTCTTTCCAGGTAGAAGTGTTTTGATGGACACATGTGTAACCACTGCACCCTGAAACGCCTTTGGAAATATAGGACACCATGCTGAGAGGTTGGGCACATATAGATTACTGAGCTGGAAAATTATTTTGGACCCAAAGTCTCTGTACTTCAATTTTATGGGTAATTAAACCTAATGTGTTGTCATTCAGAAGGCAATTAAGTCCAATATCTAGAATGCAGTGTCCCCTTCCAGTGAGTGATGGGGAGGAGGTGACAGGATTCACTGTGCTGATGGATCATTTCTGGGATACCCCCTCATGACCTTCGGTCCTCTCCTGAAAGGGAAACTGAGCAAAACAGGGAGGTGGAGCAAGAGGATGTCCCTGGGGCTACACCTTGCACTCATTATCACCTGCACCTCCAGGGAAGTGCGTTGGCTGACTTGGGGAGAGCCTGGAAAGGAGATTTCCCAAGCAATTAGACACCTTTATCTGGATACTGCTCTACTAAAGAGATGGAAATGGCCAGAGATAAGAGAGATCAGGGATGCAGCAATGATTTCTGTGCTTTGGGAATTTCACATCAAATACACTGGGCACACTAGAGGCCTTTTCACTCTTTCTGTTGGCAGAAGACACCAATTCAATGAGGGTAAAGGCACCAAAACCTTTAGGGGTAGGGTAGGGGTAACTCAGTCATTGCAAAATCACCTTGGCTGAGAGCCGTGCTCAGCATGAGGCTCTGAATTCTTACCCACCACCAGGCACCCAGCCCTGGGCAGCAGCACAGCACTCCTGGTGTTACTGGGAGCAGATCCCAGGCCATGGCCACAGTCCCAGATGGATGTGAACCAAAGCAGTCCACAACAGGGTGTCTGCACAACCCAAGTGCATCAATGCCGCAGGAGCTGTGGGGTCGTCTCCAAGCAGAGGTGCTGAGACCCATAAATTGCACCTGACCTGCAGCCCTTGCCCATACAAAAGGTCAGCTGTCCCCAAGCTCAGTGAAAGCCCTGAGTTGAGATCTTCAGAAAAAAAATAAGAGGCAAGCTTATGCCAGAGTACCCATTAATATCACAACATTTGTTTTAAATTCTATGTTTAAGTATCATTAGGTTTAATAACAATGGTGTGCTGGGACATAATTGTGATCAAAAGGTTCACCCAAGGTTAGAAAGAAAGTTGGTTGCAAAGTCACAAAACCAATCTAATCTCCTGCTGTGCAGACCTGTACTTGGGGAGGAAGATAATTGTTACTAAAGCTCACCAGTGGGTAATCGCCATAAAGAAAAACTTAAGAATTTAGACTGTGTGTAATGCCTATTTTTTTCAGTGTAAGTATGAAATGGGAAATGAGATCAGTAGGGAAAAACTAAAATAAATTTAGCAAAAAATAACTTCACAAATATTGCATCAAACCACATCTCAGAGATGCTGTTACAGTCATGCTGACCCAGCCAAAACATTGGCGTTTTTGACAGGAAAAGCTAACACCACTGTGGGATTTCTTAAAACATTTTTCTCTTCCTCTGTTATTTTTTATACTATTATTTGAATGCACCAGCTTTCTTCTTCTTTCATGACTGGGCAGCTTAGTGATAAGCCAGAGTATTACAAATGTTTTCTCCATCTTTGAGAGCAGTGTGTAATATCATTAGATTTACACGGTTTCCTTTGGCAGTGACATGTTCAGTGGACAGGCTGGTCCCCCACCACAGAGACAGGGTCAGCTCTGAGTAAGCAAGATAGAGGAGCAGCATTAGCAGAAACCTATTATCTCTGTTCAATTTTCCCAAAGAGTAACCAAGGCCTCTTCTGCAATGGAGAATAAATGAAAATATTTATTGTCTGATAAAAATTAGTAATCTGCTCTAACACATGCCTGTTCTGGCACGTTTTCTCACCAATCACAGCTCGAGGTAGCTTCAGGTGATGAGCAGAGAAGGACTGGTGACAGCCTCAGCAACACACTCCCAGCACCCAAGGATCCGGCTTGAAGAGTAAGAGGGCAAAGCTACAGACCTTGGTGCCACTACTGGAGGATTCAATATTTAGTGTGCAACTCACATTTCCACAAAAAAAACCAAAAAAAACCCCAGTCCTGTTCCTCTGCCTGCCTACAAGCTCACCTTCCCCTTCAGATCTGGCCCCAGATGTTTTGGGCCAATTATTTCTGAAACAGAAAAACAGCACATTCAGAGCAACATCACCCCATCCTGGGCACCTCTGGAAGGTGAACTTTCCTGAAATGCCAGGCTTGCAGTCTGCTGTACTGCCTGGCTAATTTTATACCCTGGCCCATCCACGAGGATACAGACAACATATGAGGTCTGTTAATGGTTCATATTTTTGCATCAGATCCTCCTGAGCCGCTCCACAGGCTGGCAGTGATGTGTGACACATCAGGAATTTCCCAATTTGTTGACTGTCACAGGTTTGCTTTCACCTCCCTGGAAAATCAGTCCCAGGAGTCGAAAGCCAGATTTTCACTCTCTACTTCAATGCCTCTGTTCAGCATGTGCAGGTTAATGACGGTGTGTAATAATCAATAAACAGCTCCTGGCTTTCAGCTGATGGTGCATTACTGCCAGGTCGGAACAGGAAGGTGAGCCATGCAATTGCTGCTCGCTGGGGAAGGCTCTCTCAGGGCAAACACAACCCCTCACAGCTCCCTTGCCTGTCCTGCTGATGTCGTTACCACTCTCCTCAGTCTTTGCTGTCAGCATATTGCTGTGCTCTGGAATTACAGGGCTGACAGTGATGGTTTTAATGACATGCAAACAGGCAGCGTCTCGGTGATTTCCAATAGCTACGTGCCAGCATAAAAGCTGCAACTTCTAAGTGAGGGAGGCAGATCCCAGGAAGATTTATGCTTAAAAAATCCAATGTCCACAGGAATTTGAGTCAGGACCAAGCTGGAGCCTGTGGCAGGAGAGCACTGCTTCACCCAGCAAAGCTCTGTGGTGCTCATGCTGCAGGGTTCAGAGGTTGCTTTCTGCTTGTGCCCTGCCAGCCTCATTGGACCTGCTAATACCAAACGTTAAGAATGAAGGAGAAATGCTTTTTGGTAGAAGAAGGAGCCACACATCAAAATAAAGCATCCTCCCAGCTTCAGAAGACAGCAAAGGAAATTACTTAAGATTTCATTATGCTTTTCTTGGCCATTTCATATCTGCACCTGATAGCAAGTGACATCTCTCCACACTGTCAGACTTCTTTCCATCACGCAGAAGGACAGAAGAAATCACTCACTGACACCTTGAGATTGTAAGGACAGAAAGCAAAGAGACATCAAGAGGTTTATCATTGAATGAGCCAAGTACCTGAATCCATTTAACTTGTAACTTCCAAACAGCTTCCGCTTGACTCAAGCAAGAAAGTAGGAACACATAGGACACAAAAACAAAAAAACTTTCAGGCCTTAGCTCCTCAAGATAGATCATCACTCAGTACCTGCATAATCCATCTCATCTAGTTTATTTTCACCAGCTGTGCTCTAGAGGTGGCATGAGCACCCAACAGAGAAACCATCTGAAATGAGCTCCCTGCAAGGACAGACGGGCAGAGCCTGAGCCTGCTTTGCATGATAGAGATCCACCCAGAAACAATGCAGGCACACTGTGCTCTGAAACAGACAGGATCCTGTGACCCCTCCTCATGAAGGCAGTCAGCAACAGCCCCCTTCAGGTGGGAAAGCAGCTCCCATCTCCCTGCGGGGTCGGTCAGGGGAGTAGCAGATCCCAATCCAGCCCAGCAGGTTGTGCAGTGCCCACGCACTGGTGGTCAATCACCCACCAGCTGGTTTGTACTGAGTTCTCAGGGGCTCCTCTGCCTCTGGCAGGGCTCTGCTGTGGCTGTCACTGGCTGTGATGGCACCAGCTGGGTGACAAACCCGATTGCAGCTGTCACATCTGCTTCGAGGACCTGCCACTTGGAGCCTGATCCCAGACAGACTGAGGCATTTGCTTCTGGAAATTGCAGAACTTTATACCTCAGTGGGGGAAAGAGCCCAAGGAAAAGGAGATAAGCAGCTGGGGCAGTGGAGGCTGGTTTTGTTTCACACCCTCACACACTGAGAAAGGGTCCAGGCACCACAAAGACTGACCAACCATCTCAGTAAAAGCCAGGTGGAGCAGCAGGGTCTGCAAACCTCTCTGGATGAAACCACAGCACGAGGTCTGTGCCTGAGGATGCAGCTCCGAGACAGGCAGAGGAAACACCACTCCAAATCTGCTACTTATTTGCTTTGGACTCCAGATGTTTTTACTCTTACTGAGAACACTTAGTCTTACTTGAAGAGCAGCACCTTGCTTGAAATCACCCCGTTATAACTCAGATTGTCAATATTCAGTATGTCAATGACCTGAGTGTTTTTCCTTTTTCCCCCCTTTTTAAATGAAAACAAATAAAACCAACCAACCAAGCAAAACAAAAATCCAAACAAACCCCACACCATTCTGAAATCCCTGTACAAGTTTACAGCTTCTGCCAAGCTTTGTAGAGCAGATGATGTGATGCAACTAGAGAAGGTGAAGGAAAACAGAGGATTCCCATACTGTTTACCCTCACACAATAAGGAACAATCACAGCAACTCAGTAGCTTAGATAAAATGAATTTCACACCTCAGGTCAGCACGGAGTGAGTGGCTGCTCCCAGGTCTCTCACGCCAGAGCAATGAACTTGGGATGAAGAGGCATTGCTGAGATACACTGAGACAAGGAGAATTCTTGTTGCAGCTTCTGCTAAAAAAAATTAGCAGAAATAGCCTGTGAATGCTACAGAATAAGGCCAACACTTCCTGCATTTATTTTACCCTCAGAAAAAAACAAAAATACAAAGAGCAAACAAAATAACAACCCAACTGAAATACATCTCAACCTTTCCTGTCTTACTAAGCCTTCTTCTCCAAACTAGATTCAGCAAGTGGCATTAAGCCCATTCCAGAGCAGATACCTGCACTACAAACCATTACCCTGGAGGTGAGAAAAGCCATAGTCCATTCCAGCGGGCTGATAGGTGCCCTGTACTGAACAGTCTCACAGCCATTAAAGTGTCATGTTATGGAACACACAATATTCTCCTACAAGAGTTATGCCATGTCATGTTTCTTTAAAATACCACAAAAAGACACACCAGAAAAAAAAAAGAAAAAGGCAGACCCCATCCTTGGAGGGGAAAACAGTCAGACTGACTCCAGGGGAAAAACAGAACAAGCAGAAGCCACCTTCCTGATCATTAATTCTTCATTAAACTTCTGTCTGTCCTTTGTGGATGTGGCTCTCCAGTCCATCCAACCACCACCACCACTTGTTGCTTTCAGACAAAGTGAAGAATTCAAGGGAAATGCTAAATTTGTTTTAAAAAAAGAAATGCATAGCAAGAGCTGAGCTGCTCCCAGTTCCCTCAGCAAGCACAGGGACCAGCCCTTACCTGCCAGGAAAGAGAGGGCCTGGTGACCTCATTGACTCAGCAACCAGGATCCTTTCACCCTGTGGAATACCCCAAGCCTTTGCTGCAGCCAGAATGGTCTTATTTGAAGTCCCAGGACATGGGATTACTCAATTTTAGGGTTCATGATTCCAGACTCAGCTCAAGAGACCCACCACAAGGTCTGTGTGCAGAGGGATCATGACGTGCTGGTTAGAGTGGATCTGAATGTGATAGGACAGATGCAAGCCCAGCCCTAAACAATGGGGCTAAAGTGATCCAAACAGGGCTCTGCAACCCACACTGCATGGAAAGCCAACTCTCCAAAGGGCTTGGTGCATCCTGTGTTTCCTCCATCAGCAGAAATCCCTCTTAGCAAAGCTTCCATCTGAGGAAGACTTCCGAAAGATGGAAATGGGTCATCTTCTCTCCCAAACACATCTTCCCTGCCCTGGGGAACCATTTGAAAGCATTAGGTGACAAATGTTCTGTTGCCAAGCACTGCAGAGGCCCCATGGAACTTGTCTTCTGACACCTCTGCTGGTAAATGAACAAGTGGCATAACATGACAAGGGATTTAAAAAATTAAGTCTCCCCAGACACTCCCTGGGGGTGCTTTTGCTACAACATGCAGGCTGGCAGCACTGCTGCTCGTGAGATGCCACGTTCCTGCATTTCCTTGTTTTACAAGAAATGGATTTCTCCTCTCAGTGAAACTTTAATGTGACAAAAGGAAGGGGCACTGCAGTAGTGCCGGGCTGCCTTTTTTTTTTTGGACACCACCAGGCACAAGGCTGCCCATGGTAAGGCCTTCACCTTGTTCCTGGACTTGCCTTTGTGTGACCAATCATTCAAATCAGAAATCAAATCCCTTTCAGAGGGAATCGACAGAGTGTGGAGGTTTTGGCTGTGAACTTTTCACACTGGAAAGTGCTAGGAGAGGAAACAAAGTTAGAAGGGCAGGACAAGACAGGTCATTGGAGCAGAATTGGACAGGCCATGTTTCAAACACCTGGTCTCTTCCCACCCAGGGGTTTGGGACATGGCAAGGCTGCTCAAGACATGCTGGAGCCCTCCAGTGAAAGCCCACAGCTCGTGTCAGCCTCCACCAGCCAAAGCTGCCTTATCAGTGGCTGTCCCCTCACTTCTAGTACCTGCTCCTGTAAATCATAGCCCAGAGCAATGCTTAAGAGAAAGCATCTAAATCACAAAATAAAACAGGTCAGAGCTGCAATTATGATCAGTGAAGCAGGCATCAGTATGTTGTGCATAATTAAAATGACTGTAGGACTTCTCTATAAATATCAGCCAGAAAAGTGTCTCTTTGTGTGTGGGCATAAAAATGAGACGCAGGAAACAGCCTGCTCTGATGTGACAACACGACCTTGGAACAACTTTGTTGCCTCCACACCAGAGTAATTACACTGTTGAAATGTCTGATTGTGTCCCTCTTGCCATCAGCAGCCACCAAGCCTTTGCAGCAATAAATGTGGAGCGAGTAACAGTTCAATAAAGATCCACAGACAGACTCGTTTTGCAGGGGCTGCTGCTCCTTGAAGTTCTCTAAAGCTGCAGCTCCAAGAGCAGAGGCTCTCATTTTCTCCTTTAAAAGTCTGAACTCAGCTTGGAGATGAAATCTACTCAAGATGATAAATGGATACCATGCAAAGCTTGTCTTACACACGTCTTTAAATATTTTACTTACTGCTCATCAATCTTCCCCATCTATGCAGCACTCTTAACTACTTTGCAGAGAGAAATCCGATCCCCCCGGGGAATTTGGGAAGCAAAATACATTCCCAATCTTCTCAATGCTCCGATGACAGGAAATATGGAAATGTTAAATGGAGAGTGGTGCTAAAGCAGAGAGTTGCTCCAGACAACTTTGTTATTGCCAGACTGAGCTGTGGGGCAAGGGCTGGCCCTGGCTGGACTCACGGGTCCACAGAGCAAATCCACACGGTGCATTTTGAACCTCGTGAGCCCCAATATTCACAGTTCCACTGGCAACAACTCAGAACCACAAATCAAGTCTGAAATACTGTACAGGTCAGGCTCCACAACCGAGCAGGTGAACAACATCACTGTTAATGGGCAGCACAAAAGGACTCCTTCCATTAGCACAGAGAAAAACCAGAAGTTTGGCAAGTGACAACACGTGAGGTATGTTTTTATTCAGAGCTATTTCAAAACACAAATACTTCAATCAATAATCACTCACCTCCCATTCAATACGCCAGTAATCCCCTTTTGTCCAGCATAATGCCTAGACACAATTTTATTGACCCAGCAGTATTCTCCTAGGACGCACCATTCTTTGACTGCTAATGACCGGGTGGGTACATTTCTCCCTGCAGCCAAGTATTTATCAGGCAGAAGGCAAATATGGGATTCATTGATGCATAAAACATTGGAGATAAATAATAATGAAAGACCTATGCATCATTCTTGTCAATGTGCTGAGAAGATTCGCTGAATGCACAGAGGTTGGGGCGGGGGGAAGAAAAAAAAATAAATCAAAAGTGTTCATCTGTGAGAACAGATGTTGAGGCAAAAGCCCACTCAGGGGCTAAAGGGACTGTTCCACCAAGACCAGACCATGAGCACTGGAAAATACACAGCCTGATCTTGTGTCCAAAAATGCAACATCACCACATGCTCCAAAAGAAATGCTCTAAACCATCTCACAACTCAAGGAATGATTATAAAATGTATATTGAGTTAGGGAAAAAATGATGGGATTTAATAAATTAAAAGATATTTTTGTGAACATCTCACAAGCTGAATGAGTAAAAGAGTACTGGATAAATTAATTCATATAAATTATTTTCTGTATGAAATATTAATATGCTGGACAGCAATCAAGAGTCACAAATTAAATAAAATAAAAGCTTGCAATGAAATGAACTGGAACACTCTGTGAAAAACAGGAAAAATAAGCAAGGAGGAAAAAGTTGTCATTCTCAAATCACTCAGATATAGATCTTCTTTATAAAGAATAATGGTGCATCCAAAACAGTCATTTCCTTAAAATAACCTATATAAAGTACTAAAGGAGAGGCACATAATACATTGCACCATTGCAGCACTGTCAGGTCACCATTTTCTTTTTAAGGTGTTATACTGCTTGAGCTTCTGCTGGGAATTCTCCCTAATAAATTTCCTTTATATGTCACTTTTCAGGACTGACATTTGAGGGATGCTATGAAAAGACTTGGAGATCTTCTGGAATAATGACATGGAGCTGATAACCCTCAGCAGGAAGGGACATAGCAGCTCCCTGGGAGATCTCCACTTACAGATCAGGGGTTTTGGTGCAGGACAGGAGTCAGGGAGTCTCAAGAGCCATTGAGACATGAGTGAATTCCAAGTTAAGATCTCCTTGTGCTCTAGGAAACCACACATGGAGCAGGCAGCCAGTTCTACCACAACCTGCATGTAGAATCTCAACCCCACCCACGCGGGGACAGACACATAAAAGCAGAGGGGAAAAAACCACCTTGCAGAACACCAGGCCAAAGCCCCTGTAATCCAGTACTGTGCTAAATAAAGTGGAAGAAGTGCTCTGAAATCCCAGCCTTGGCGCAGCTCATAGAGCAGCCTGGTCCAGCCTGGCAGCACTTTCTGCATTTTATCAGGTTACCCATCTCCTGGTGCTCAAACTCAGAGAAAATTGATACCTGTCTGTTAATACATTCCTCTGTCAGAGCCTGTTAAGTGCTCACCTGCCCTTCTCCTATCCCTAACCCTTGCAGGAGACAAACTCCATTCAAGCCAAGTAACATAAAGAAAGCTCATTTCCTTTGAACTTATTTACAAGTTTTACCATTAAACTTGCCCACATTATGCAAGCAGCTTGCAATCTTCCCTAATTCTCTGACTTTAATTATATAATTGAACAACCTAAAAACTCATTTTTTCCAGGAAACATTAAACATTACCATCTTAATGAAATTCTTAATGAAACCGTCCTCCCTGCATGCAAATGACTGGCACTGGATTTGCTTATCACACTGATAGACAAAAGGACAAATGCCCTTCCTTTTGTCAATCATCCAGAGTGACAGCCCTTCCTAAGGACACTCCTCCTCGATGGATGGATTAGGCTGACACAACCACAGACAGGAGGAGGCAGCCAGGAAAGGTCAGTAAGTGGGAATAAACCAACAACAGATATGCAGTTAAGCAAAATATTTCCTTAAGCTCACCTGAGTTCTGAGGGGCTCTGGATCAGCTGAGTTGTAACACACAGAGTGGAGAGCTGGAGAGGTGAGTCAGGGGTCTCAGCAGGGTCCTGCTGCAGCCATGTACTGTCCATAAGGAAAAAGAACTGGGGGGCATTTTAGATACTTGACTGTTATGATCTGTTTCAAGACACTTGGCTCAGACTTCCCCACCTCAAACACCCTCCTTGTGCTGCCTTTCCCTCAGGGAGACTCTTGGCTCCAGCTCCACTGCTGCAGACATGGAATATTCACCAAAAAAAACCAGGGCTCCTTCCTCCTGGGAAGGAGCCCTGCCAGTGGCATGGCTGTGCTGGGAACACTTGTCCTTCCCCGTGAGGCTGGACGTGCCCGTCATGTCACAGCACAGAGAGATGTTGCTGCATCAAGCAGCAGCTCTACTGCAGGGACCCAAGATATCTGCAGGGGTGAAACCTCCAGGAAAAGCTGCAAGAGAGCAGGGGAAAATAGAAACCAGCACTAAACTCTCATGTCCTCTCTCACCTCACCCACCAACTTGCCAGTCCTTTGTACTAAACCAGCTGCAGAGGAGAGGAGCATCTGTCACCTGCCCAGGGTGTGGAGGCACATTTTGGGACCCAGGTCCTCTTATGGAGCCTGGCTGCTGCTGCTCCCCACAGCAGACTTTTGAGGCACTGGCCCAGCCATCCCTCCAAACAATTTGATTTACAGGCTACAGCACTGTTTTCCCAAAGCACACCCATTCTGCTCCCTTCCAGCCTTTTCTCGCAGGGTATTTTTATGCAGCCAAGTTCTTGTGCAACACCAAGCTCTACCCAGCTGAAGGAATTTTTGTCACGAATATTTCGGGTGCATCCTTTCCTTCACTGTCACTTTGTGACCTCCAGTTCTTGTTTTTGATACCAGTTCAAAGACACCACAAATGTCTTTCATTTTTATTCCCATCAAAAACATGTGCAGTTCAAAGACACGACCTTGGTGTCTGCTTCTGCAAACAAGGCTGGCCTCAGTGCTACACCAAAATCCATGTCACTGAATCAGCTTGCTCGAGCCTCTCCTAAATCTAATTCTTCCTTAATCTAATTCCCACAGATAAAGAGCAGAATAGTTTTATTCAATAAGCATTAATTAGTTCTTCTTTCTCCACTCTCCTGCTTCACTGCACTTACAGTGTCCTACACTTTTGGCCCACAGGTACACCTCACCCTGCTGCAGCTCCCAGATTGTCCTGATGATTTATTGACAATAAAACTCCAGCCCCAGGTGCCCTTCCCGATTTACACTCAGATCTGCAATTATGTGGTAGGTGGTCATAGCAAACTTTAAAATAAACAGAGATAGCTGTGATTAGTAATTCAGAGGGAAAGAAAAGGCAAAGAGGTGTCCTGGCACTAACCAAACCAGAAGATCTGGGAGGGAATATTGCAAGAGTTAAAGATCCAGCAGAGCTTTGGAGATGGGGATCTGAACCTGACCTCTGTGTGGCCTCACTAAGGGCATTCTGCTCCTGAGATTCCTGCTGCTGTCAGCTGAATGTCTGACAGTTTTAAAGACATTAGGGCGAAATGGTCTTTCACATTTCAAGTCTAAAAAATATAAATTTTTTGAGTCAGCTACAAATATCTGACAAGCTAATTGCTTGGAATCATTAGGAGATTAAAGAATTAATTTTACTGAGGTCATGCATCTAATCCAGGTGGATTTCTTATGCTGGTTTGAAAAAAAAAAATGGTTAGGGAGCCTTGATTTGACAAGCTCCCACCACCATTTTGATTTCTCAGCTGAAAAAATCTGTCAAGTTCTCCCCATAGTTGCAAATAAGTTCTATTTTCTAGCTCTCTATCTTTCCTTGAAGTACCACAGCCCTGCCAGCACCAGAACATTATCAGTGTCCTGAGCAGAAATGCTTTTTAAAACTCTGGCAGGCAAAGTGGTTCTTGATTCCATGACAGCTCATGATCCTAAACAACAACAGGAATAACCTAACTCACAATTAACAGTCTTGGTGCTTGAACAGTCCAGCTGAAACCAACTGATATATTTCTCCAGTAGAGTAAGAAAACATCCACAAAGCCCAGCGGAACAAAACATGGCTATTGAGGCCCAAATCAACTCATTAAAAAAAATAAATGGGAGCAATTCCATTGGCCTCAGTGGGAATTCAGTCCAGTGTGCAGCTTATAAAACACTTTCAGCAAGTGCCTTTCATTCAAGGCTCTTTACAGCAGAGGTGCATCATTATTTGCTATAACCCCAGAACCTTCCCCTGGTCTGGTTTGTTTTTCACTCTATGATTCATTCCAGTTTCTCAGAGTATTCCCTAGCTGTGCATTTTTGTCCCTGACATTGTTTTCTGTCCTTAGCATCCCAAGTGCTGTATTCCTCAGCAATTATTTATAGAAGGGACTCATCCAGCCCCAGATCTGTGCCCCCGGCCTTATGTCAGTGCAGCTCCAGCTGTTTGTCTCCCAGGAATTCGATCACCTTTCTGCTCACAGGCTGCAGCTCAACATTCCTGACAGTTCATCCTCTCTGCAGGAGCAGAGCCCCATCCTCCCACATAGAAGCATGGAAGATTTCCATTTAGCCTCCACAACAGCCATTTGTACATGGAAGTATGAATTCTAAAATGGGGGTCCCCAAAAATCTACTTTTTCAGGCTATCAAATCTAGGACATTAAAATCCTATTTTACTCTGATATAAAATTTGGCTCTTTATTCATCCCCATAGAAAACCCTCTTATTTTTTTACTACCTAAAACATGACAGCATTTGTGATGACAAAAAGCAACTCAAAGTGCTCAAATCACACATGCTTGAACATACAAGCCCAAAACAAAACTCTATCCCATTTGCTACACAGACTTCTGTCTGACTTGGTTTTCTCCATCACCTTTTCTCTGTCCTTTCCTCTCTATTCTTCTCTATTTGCAAAAGAAGAAGTAATTTTTGCCTCTCCAAGTGGGAAATCTTCATTGACAGGGTGGGAAAGGGACCCTCTTCAGCAGTGGGAAGGGGAGGACAGCCAAGTGCCTTGGAGAGGCAGCAGAAGTGCTGACTCTGCTCCTGGAAAAGAGGAGCAGCCTCCTGGTCACACTCCGTGGCTCGGAGCAGGAAGGATGCCCTTTCCAAAGGAGGGATATTGATTGCAAGGAACCATCCCACCACCACCCCCTGGCAAGAGGTCACTGCGAAACTTCCCCTCCTCTCACTCACATCCATCTTGTTGACTCTGTGGAGATTCTGTAGATTACAGCAGAGCAACCGAATTATTCCAGCTAATGAGAACGTAATGTTTCATCGCCGACTTCCACAGTCACTTAAATCTATCCTTATCTAATTAATTTTGCAAAGCAAAAAGTGACTAGGCAAATAAACTCCACAACGTGACAGCTGTAGTGTTATGAGTTACTGGTCAGTCAGCAAACAGACCAAGAGAGTGTAAGGGGGCCAAAGAGAAAAGGATGGAGAAATTACTCAATGAATGATTGACTTTAAACCAGTGTAAAATTTGAGGAGGGCAAAAAAACCCCACAACTGACCCATTTTAGCTCTGTAAAAGTGTCACCACTGCCATCCTGCTATTGAAAGGCACAGAGGCTTAAGAGTGGCAAATGAAATTGAGCCGAGCTATGCAGAGCTAAGGCAGCCCCAGCCCATCTCAGAAAAGCAAAAATAAACAACATTAGCAATGACCCATTTCCTCACTCAGCAGGGGCCAGCCGAGCTAATCTGGCACTGGAGGAAACACGCTGAGGGTTTTCCCACACAGAGATTGCTCTCTGCCAACGCTTCCACTAATCCACCTTGCCCCAAAATGGTTGACCATTTCTGTTTAAAGAAATAAGTGGGGATTAAGAGGAGGAAGCCTGAAATCCAACTGTATTGAAATTAAACTGGCAGGGAAGGCAAACTGCTGAGAAAGAGGGATTTGCTCTGGAAAGAGATACAGTGCTGCTGAGGGATGGGGGTTGTACAGAGGGTGTAGCTGTCACATCCCACTGATGCCCTCACCACCACGGGGGGGATGTTAATTTCTGGGGGTTTATACTTGTTTTTTTCTTTTTTAAGTACAAAAAGGAATTCCCTGCCTGTTCACCTCCAAGGGAACAAGCTCAAATATAACTTTAGCCACACAAGCAGACCTTACTTGTGCTGCAGGTAAATACTTTCACTTAAGTGATCTAAACTGCAGTGACAGCAAGGTTGGACTCGATCTTAAAGGTCTTTTCCAACCTAAATGATTTTATGATTCTATGACAGCTGCTCCACGTGTTTGCTCCCATCTTCTCCCCCTCACTCCCCCAGCCACACTTTTGCTTATTTTGCCTATATCTACAGACATTTGTATCCTCTTTCCTACCAGTCCCATTTGCCCACTTTTTCCCTCAAAAAAAAAAAAAAAAAAAAAAAGGAAGGCAGCCCCTCTGCTGATGCCTCCTGGCAGAGATCTTTGACTGCAATCAGAGCAATCCTCATTTATTCCAGCTGAGGATCTGACCCCAGGACTTCCAGTGCTTGAGCTGTAATAGAAGTAAAATCAGACCAAGCCATTACATGTTTGGGAGAAGTCCAAGAGACTTTCAGGTGCTGCAGAAAGCAGTGCCAGCAATGCTGCAATTTGTAAGGATTTTTTTTTCCCCATCTGAATCAAACAGGGATGATCAGTGCAATGGGTAGGGCACACAGAGATCTCATCCAGGCACTCTTTTGATTATCAAACATGCCAAGATCTGCCACAAGGTTTAGTTGCAGGGTGAAGAGTTCAGGGACATGGACCAGCCATTTTATAATTCAAGGCTTACTTATGTTCCTGGGCTATTGTTTTCAGTCCAAAAAGCAAGAGAGACTGTAGAGACCCCACAAATCAGTCTGGTGTGGTATTGCTGCAAGGGCCATGACCCTCAGTACATGACATTTCTGCAAACAGGGCCATCCTCACATCCAAATTGGAACAACTGAGTTAAATTTGAAAGGAAGTTCAAACTACACAAAAAATCCAATCAAAGCAAAAAACTGACACAAGAGCCTGGTCACATTTTCACCCAAGCATCCAAAGAGAAGGTGATTTTCATTCTCCCTTTCTTCCTTCAGACTGAACAATTTTTTCATAGATTTTCCTACTTCTCCACAGGAGAGATAGCCCAAGATAAGACAAAAGACAGACACCAGACACTACCAGGTCATATCTTGAACCACCACATTTTCAACAAGAAGATGTAGTAGTTATATTCAAGACCCTAAAGGGCTGCCTTCCTCAGTACACATGGTCCAGCCCACAGGAGACTACTGTACAAATCTTTGGGGATAATAATGATTATCTTCCCCAAATCTTCCCCAGTTATGCCTGGGCAAGGAACAGGGTACATTCTGCTTAACCTGGAATACTAAAACAGAAATACCAGTTCCTCTCTAGCTGACCACTCTCACTAGAACAGGCCACTACTATTTGCTTAATAAAGTGTTTTGCAAGACAAACCAAGAGCATCACTGGGTGACAGTGACACAAAACCCACCCTCAGCCCAGGAGCTGTGTCAATATGTCATAGTACACATGGACCAGCAAAGAGCCTGACCCTGCACACACCGACAGCAGCTCTTCCTTGCAGGAGGAGAACTCAGCCAAAGCCTGACAAATACAATTAACAGGTGAGGAAAGACACGGCCAAGAACAAACATGTTTATTTGTACAGTTATTTTTACACTAGGAGGATGCATTCTGGCATAACTTGCCATGCTCTCCATTTCTGTCCCTCTAGCACTCTGCCAGTCTCCCAGGAAGGCCAGGAATAGGAATATGGCTCTTTTTCTAAGCAATCTTATTTCTTTCTTGGTTTGTCTTTCTCTACTAATGTCTTGGGTTAACTAATTGAATTCAAGTTGCTTAATTGAAACATCTTGGATTAACTAATTGAATTCAAGTTGAGACTTGTTAAGTGCAGTGCCTGTTTCTGATGCAGCAGGAAGGGGGAAAAACCCCAAACATGAGTGTCAGAGCCCTCTGCTTTTGTTGGCAGCTTTTTTTTTTTTTTAATTTGACATGGATTAGGATCATCAGAACAATATCATGGAGACTGTTCAAATTTCTGGCCAAGAACGAGAGAGAAGATATTCCTTTTGTACAACAACCTTTCTGTAAATTTTGTTTAGCTTGCGTGGGATACAGTTAATTACAGTAATCTATCAAACTGGCACAAGGTAGTATTCACACACCAAGTTTTTCCTGCAGTCAGAATCCTTAGTTTTATATGAGACTGGTTTGTGCTAATTGAATTTTCACTTGGGTAGATAAAATCTTTAACAACTCTGGAATAACTAAGTGCTCTTTGTTCAATGATGTGGATCAGAATGATTTACAGCACCTTTCACATAATCATGCTAATTTTGCTTTCATATGATTAATTAAAACAATATGTTCTTTCTTTGTAAAATAGAATTAGTGCACCCAAGGAGACAGGTTTTATTGCAAACTTCTTTTTCTGGCAATAAAAGCAATTTTCACACACCACCTTTTTTGGCAAAGCTAAATAAACACTCTTAAGTGGGCAAGGAAACTGCAGCTGGGGTCAGATCCCTCCGTGGAGTGCCACCAAGAGGATTTGCAGGTTGCACCAGGGATGGTTCAGCCCCAGTGCTGTGAAACAGAGCATGGCCAGCAGGAAGCTCTTGGGACCTCCAGGCCAAAGCCCCTTCCCACTGCCAGTTTCCTGTAGACCATCTCTCTCTCCCATCACATCTGGAGCCAAACTGAAGGACACTCCTGTACCAGCACAGAAACGCCAATGCCAAAATGGATGGTGCTTGTGGTCCAAGCCCTGGAATCAGCACATCCCTGTGGAACAGGACAGCTGACTGTGATGGTCACACTGAGTCTGACTGACCCCCTAGGGAAGGGTGAGAGGGATCTTGGCAGGGCACTGCTCTCTGTGTTGGGTGCCAACTTTGCTCTGTCCCTTCCAGTTTTTGTCACTGTGGCTTGGCAGGATTATCTAGATCTTCTCCTTGAGGTAAACACTGATGAAATACCCCAGATAATGAGAACTGTTGGAGGAGAATGGTGAAGTGGATCCCATGGGGGACTCTGGAGGGGAGGCAGGTGCTCTGGCTGATGGCAAAAAGTGAAGAGGGAACCTCAAGAGATGCTCTAATGGCACCAAAGGGGTAATTGTGCAACCTGATCCGTGAGAATGTAGATTCACAACCATCATTACAATTAATAGCAACCATGTGGATGGCTAAACTCCCCACACAGAGCACTCAGTATTTACCTCCAAGGGCTCCCTCCTGCCTTATTTCGCTTCAAGTCTGTAACAAAGCTGGACCAGAAAGGTTTCCCAACCCGAAGTTTCAAACACACTAAGATATCACAACTCTGACTACATGCCTGGGTCTAAGCATTCTTTGCTGCATGAAACAGTGAAGGAAATCATATAGTGCTGGGTTTCATAAACCAATTTTAAAAAATCACCATAAGAAGTTTATTCTCTTCTGTCAGTCCAAGACCTCAAGTCACTTTGCCTGAAGCATCCATGTGTACCAGCAAAAAGAAACCCCTCAACTGTCAAATGTCACATTTCAAGTAGCCACCAACCAGACCACACAGAGAAACCTCCATAGAAGCATAAATACAAGGGGAGTGAAGATCAGGCAAGGTAATAATTTGTGTGGCAAAAAAAATCAACACTGGACAGATCAAAATAGAATATAACTAGTACTTGAATCTAATCCCAATGCTCAAACGTGCTGGGCAGAAACCAGAATACCTTTAGGAAAGCAACTGTGAAAAATTGAGGCACCAAATAGAGACAGTTCATCAGCAGGTAAAGGAACTCTAGAAATCAATCAAGTTTAGGATAAGCTGAGTATGGATGGAACAAGCACTTCCATTGGTGCAAGGGAAAATGAGCACTCCCAAAGAGCCTAGAAAAGGCACCCTCTCAGGAGAGCAGTGTAGTTGATATGGACACTGAAATGGAGATACTTAAACCCAGTCCTGACTCCAAGAAAAGACTGATGCAGAGCAAGCCAGGAAAAAGAAATAAAAGGAAAAGTTTTTGCATCCATATTTTTCTGTCCCTACCAAAGAATTTCCAAGGGCTGTCTGATTAAGAGACCTTCACCCTCTGCTGTAAGTATCTCCACATCTCAGCTTGCTTTCTCCAGCAGGCAGGCAAGTGCATGGTTATTGGGAAAATTCCTGCTGCTGCAAATAACTCCTTGTGCACACAGTCGTCTCCAGGGCAGGGGATGAGCAAACCAGCAAACTGCATGTGACAGGCCACTTACTGCACTTCATGGCAATGCTCAGGATGCAGTTTGACTACAGCCCTACCAGGCTCTAATTTAGGTGTCATGACTGCTTCTCTTCAGTGCCTGATGCACGAAGAGGAGCCCTGGCTTGCTCCTGGTCTTAAACTCTCCGTGCTCCCTGCAGCTTATGGGATACAGCAGCTGTGGCAGCCAAGGGAGCTGCCCTTTGGTCATGTGTCTTCAGTGCCATGGTATAAAATAAAAATTCCATCTAGAAAAGCAAGGAGAGAAAAGATTAATGGGCTGCTCCTGGCTCAGAGTGGTCTGGACACCACCAGTGGTCAGACAGCATGGTCAGTCTGTCCATCCTCTCATGCATCCATCAGTCCTGCTGGAGCCACACTCTGCTGCCACCTCCTCTGGTGATTGGTATTTCCTGCTTTTGGAATATTAATTTGATGACTCAATTAAACTAATAATTTTTTCATTTACAAATATGGTCCCTGAGTGTGTTTGACTTACAGCATGTTTCTCTTGGGAGGTGCCAGGGAGATCCAGTTGTATTACTTATGGAATCTGGGCTAATTTAATTACTTTTTGATGGAAAGTGCATGATTTTGCAGATGGTAGCTGTCTGCAGGGCCACACACAGTTGCTGATATCTTTTCCCTTTCCTCTGTGATGCAAGAGATGATAAAGGGCCCAATTAATAAACTCACCTTGAGAAGAAGACCTTCTGTTAATGGGAGAACCAGAAGTGATTCACCATTTGGGAAAATTCTGGTTTCCTTATTTCCATCCTATCAAACACTCACCCACTCACAATATGCCTCTTGAAAACAACTGAATGCTAAGGGAATCCATATGTCCACACTTCTGCAAAGTCTTTCAAAGCAAGGTAACAATTAGAAGCATATTTATAAATGACACACTGCATTTGTGCCCTTTCCCTTTATCACTTCCAGTTCCATCTGCTCCCACTGGACCCTGCCAGCCCCACACAAGGGTTCTCATCCCATGGCCAAAGTCTGGGGACTTGAGTGCTGACACTGCAGAAACAGCACCAGAGTAAATAACAATAAACAGTTGTTTCAAAAGGAACCTGTGCTGTTCATACAATTAAATCCCTTTTTCCACTCGTCCCCAGACAAGGGGAAAGTCACAGACCTCCACCAAAGAGCACCACACGTGCTTCTTTTGCTGCCACCAACATCCAGAGCAGCCTCAAAGTCATTGCTAGGGCTTCTAGCAATCTCCCTAGGGAAGGCTGCTTCTCTCTGCCTTGAATTCCTCATGGAAAAGGGAAAATATTTTTGTTTCTTGCCCTCCATCTTGGCTGCCCAGATCACTCCTTCCTACAGGTCCAATCACTGCTCACTGTAAGTACACACAGAGTCCAGTCCAGCAAAAGGAACAGGGTCTCTGATTTCACAGGGAGTGACATGCAAACATGACATAAGCAAAATGAAATTGAGCCAGTGAGCATTTCGTGGTAAGTGCCCTGTCAGCAGGCAGAAGAGAGATGGAGAGCATCAACTCATCCCCACAGCTCACAGGAAGTCCTGACAGGCACCTCAGTCTGCAGAGCATGAAACACAGTGGTAAAGATGCATCTTGGAATTTGAGATTTACTCTCAAGGGCAAAGTGTTTGAGTTCTGCTGAACCATGCCCAGCTTTAAACGGCATGGAGAATAAGGAGTATCAGCTCAGCTGCTTTCTTCAGAAAAGATGCACAAGATCTAGGTCATAGTCTGTCAGCAGTGAGAAGGAAACTTCCCCTGAGAAAATTAGCCAGAGAAGGAGGAAGTTGGAAAGTGAAGGTAGAATAGTTTTGCAAAAAATGAGGAGGTAAGAAAAAGCTCTCCAGAGCTCTGAATCATCCTAGAGATGAAGAAAATGGTGGATTTTAGTGGTACTGTGAGATGCTGAGTAGTCTTAACCCCACCCCTAAATGTGGATAATATTCTATCAAAACTTACAAAACTATTATTTCCATTTAAATGTCTATTCTACAGGGGCCAAGCCACAATTTGTAAGGTTTTATCCCTCAAACTCTCTGAAAGCACTGAAGGAAGGAGTAGACAGAAAGCAAATGGCACACACAGAGCCATGCCCATGCCTTGGAAACTCAGGTGTCCTCTCCTGAGGCACTGTGATCTGCCAAGGACTACACACACATCAGCAGAGGGAGTTGAGGGTATCTCCATGGGGTTTGGTGCCTTCACAGCAGAGGTCCCCACCATGAAACCCTGGCAGTGAGAGATTATTTTTACACACAGTTCTTTCCCATTTATTCCAGAGTCACGGAATGGTTTGGGTGGGAAGGGACCTTTAAAAGTCTTCTAGTTCAGCCCCTCCCCACACTTACCTCGAGACAAGCTTTCACTCTGGACATTCATTTCTATTAATGAGGCTCAGAGCCTGAAAAATCCAAAGGCAGGAGAGTGAACACACACACCCAGCAGCATCCACACACACACACACTGACAGCAGCCAGCCTGGTGCCTCGTGACTCCCCTTGGGACAGGGGAGGGCTCGAGAGAGAAAACCTCGATCCGGCAGCACTGACGTTATAAGGCCTCCAGTACAATATTAAATTAGAAGCTTGGTAGTCCCTCTAGGACCACATACTTTTATTTGTAATACAGTTGAGCTACACTTGAAATGAGGACTTGTGAAAGGAATAGACTACTGTAAAAAGAATTAATTTTCTGTACTCCAGATCAGAGCCGTAGCACTGAAGCGAGGCCTTTGGAAAAAAATGAACAAAAAGCAATAAACCTATTAAAAATAAACTTTTGCTGCACAGAAAGGGTGAAATAGTGACCTGTCAAAGGGATGGTGCAGTTAAATGAACACGTTTTCTTTTTTGCAAAACAAAGCAAATTTCCCTGAGAAATGGACGTTTTTTGAACAAATATTTCTTTTAGGATTGGGCATGTTGGAACTGCAGCTTGACTTTACAACATGGCTGTGCATTAAGCAGACTTTTACTAAAGAAAAGAAGTTCTTGAAGTAGTTAGTCAGGAAAAAATTAAAAAATTATTATCAGAATAGTTAGGCATTAAAGACCTTGAGAGAGACTGCCTGGCATGGAAAATGCAGCTTTCAGTGCATGGTGATGACCACGGCCAGTGCCTTGGGCAGAGGCACAGACCCTGTTTAAAGGTGAGTGTCCCTTTTCCCAGTGATTCTGGCTCCAGCCTGTTCTTTGCCACTGACAGCTGTGGTTTGCACCTCGGGTAAGTTGCAGCAAGGGCGCATTCAGTTTATTCCAGCCTCTGGCCCCTGCTCCCTGAATTTCATGACACGGACAAATTGCTTTCATGTCCTGTCACAGGGACCTCCATCAGGTTACACAGGTCCTGTGCTTCACCTATTCTCAGTCCCATTGCTCCAAAAATATGTGTACTTTGATAAAAGTCCTAGAGTTTGATGACAAAAAATGATTGGCTTTTCTCCCAGCCTGATGCAGACAGGTCAGAGATTCATGATGGACCTATGCAGATGGTAAGAGTTTTCTTCCTTTGAAAACAAGCAAATCAGAGATTTCTAGAAGCTGCAGTTCCTCAGAAAAACATCAGGCGAGGACTTAAAATTAAAATGGCAGAACCAGCAATGGTTATGTGTACCCAAAACACATCCATAATGGTGAGGGGGAAACTGCCTCACCCTCAGGCCTTGGAAAAATTCATCCAGTCCCTGCAGTTTTCCAAAGTGACAAGGTTTTATTTACCTAAAAGAGATGTATCCAGAGTTTGATGAGCTCTTGCTGCTGTTTAATCTATCACTCAGGGAGCAGCTCTTGCAGGGAGCACTTGACACTGAGTGAGAGGCAGCAGTGCCTGGCAGAACCTGACTTGCCTGTTTTCACGGGGCTGTGTTTGAGCATCCATCAGGTGTGCTGCACACACAGCCCAGCCAGACTCTGCTCTCTGGCAAGTTTGGCAGACATCACAGCACTGTCTCTCACTCAGAGAGAGTGTTTTTTTCTTCTCTCACTACACAGATGAAGGAGAAACTCGAGGAGACAGTTATCCTTCCTCCTCTCACCGCTTTTGCACTTCACAGTAACGGCGTTGCTGAGCTCTACAAAGTCTCCATCTTTTCCTTGCTCTGAATGTGGTAAGATGCAGGAATTTTATTCCACCTTTAATAACACAGAAACTGGCATTTAATTTTTAATGCTAGCTTAAAACCCAGGAGGTTTCTGGGCTTTAGAGGGGAAATCAATCTCCTCTTGGGTCAGTTAGAGGGTTCAGGAGTCCAACACCACTGCTGGCAATGAATCCCTTCATCCCCTTCTTCCTGCCTCTCTCAAAAACCCTTTGAATTTTGCTGGACTAAAGGGAGGGGTAAGGTCAGATGACTGGCCGGGCTCCTGGGGTACTGCAGGGGCCATAAACCAACAGGAATTAAAGCAGGATTTACATGCCAGGTAATTGAGCCCATTTCCTGACCAGTGCAGTTTAGTGGCCCACAACACATTCCCTTGTGCTTTATCTACAGCTCTTGAACAGAGCTTGCTGCTGTCCCTTTCTGGTCACTTGGACTTTGCAGCTCTTAGGATGACCTGCAGTCTGGTTTGATCCTACCTGCAAAGGCTGGCTTGTCTAAGAAGGAAAAAAAAAAAAAAAAAATCCAATGTATAAAGGACTAGATAAGAACATATTCCTGCAGAGGTGAGTCCCTGAGGTTTTAGGGTTTCATGCACTACCAGCAAATTCACCAGACTTGTGACATGGGTCCATACCACCAGTGTTTTAAAACCTACTTTAGAGAACAGACTGCTTTTTCTTCTCCTTGGATTTTCTAAAGGGAAAGATCAAGAGACTAGAATGGAAGAGGGGAGGGGAAAAAAGCCACAAATAGGATCAGTTCCAAGAATATCAGCTACTTGTCAGCTCTGCAAAATAGCTGTTAATTTATAGAGGAGAAGTGTGCAGGTTCTTTCAGAGCCATATGTCAAAGCTTTCTCACTATGATACCTGGCTTTATTTGGCCTTCATATTATGGGCCAAAATGGATTTCTCTGGTTCTGGATAAACTGCACTGGGGTGATGTACACAGTGATTTATTGCTGCAAGTGCTTAAAATGCCTCCCACTAAATTTGTGGTGACCTTATCACACTATTAAAACCTGAAGTAAATAAATGCACTGAGTAAAGGTTAACAACACCTCAAATAAAACAAACAGCAAACAGAGGGGATAGGAGATTCTCAACCCCATCAGCAGCACAACCCAGGGAATGAAATTGCTGGATGTTCTGGCAGCACCAGGGAAGAGGCCAGAGGATGCAGAGCCATGCAGAGATAAGGAATGTGGTTTAACACCTCAGCCCAGCAGCCCACCGAGCACGACAGCTTTGCTCTGACATGTTTTCACCTCGGGAAGCCCCTGGATCAGGATCCATAACGAGCCCAGGCTGGGCAAACACAGCAGCACAGAGGCTCACAGGGCTCCCTCTGTGCAGGGAGCCTGCATGGAGCATCAAAGCCCAAAAACCACAGAAGAGGACAGAGCAGTAACTCCTTAAGAAATAGCTCTGCAGCCACCAGAATATCCTTTGGAGGAAAAAAAAAAACAACCCAGATTCACACTGTGGTCTGAAAAGAGATTCATCACCAAATCTATTTCAGAGTTTTAATCAAGGGCTGAGTATTTTCCCTATAGCAATTGGTTTAGGTTTATTTTCTAAAAGACCATGCCCGGGTCATACCTTCTATTGTGTCTGACAAAGATTTATAATTAGCAGATGCCTGAATAAAACTAATATCAGGAAGTAGAGGAGTACTTGGAGAAACATGAATAAGGTGAAAAAATGCAGACACTGATCCAGAGAAAGAAAAATAAACTTTTAAGCCACTGATTTGAACAGATTCCTTACTTTGTTGAGGGAAGTATTCTCATCTCCATGTGCTCATTGTTACAGACAGATAACAATAAAATTTTCTGCATCTCAGAGCATCTAACACACCTTCCTACCATCAGAATTCTAATAAGAAGCAAAATTCATGGAGAAAAAAGCATTTTTCCTTAGAGATCCCCTCAAAAGCTGTTTTAAGTCCTCAAGACAAAAGGAAAAAATCATGAACCAATTTCTTAATGAAATCTGGAGCAGGTTTTGTCCATTTGGCCTCTGCACTTGAAATGTTTTTATATTCCAAAATAAATATTCATTTCCCATTTCACGTAAGTGTGAAGTTCTGAAAGTTTCTCTCCAAACATTAAACTGTTTGAATATAACTATTAGTACTCTCAGCCTCATTTTCTCTTTGATACATCAGCAAAGGTGAGTCAGGTCATTAGAATCCTCTTCCTTTTTATTCCAACAGCAGTTGTGATCATAAATTCATTATTTTCATAATTGCTCCATTATAATTTAGTAATAGATACACATTAATTTCAAAAGTCACACTATGAGGCATTATCCAAACAAAATAAGAAACAATTAAAATTATATTTATCTAAAATCCTATTTAGAAGGCATTACCCAAACAAAATAAGAAATACATGGCATGAAATTTATCTAACATCCCATTAAAAATGATAACTTTGAGGCCAAAGAAAATATTTCACATAAAAGCACAAAAGATAATTGACTTTTTCTGCTGTGCTCTTGAAGCAAGAGCTGATAGCCAGTACTAGTGCTAGAACAGAAATACTGGGCAGCCACGGGGGCTCCACAACCCAGGGCTGACCCCAGCAGCCCACCCCAGACCCCTCCCCTCAGCCAGGCTGTCTCACCCTCCCCAGTAATTTCCTTTAGGAAATCAGAGATTTCTTACACCAGTAAGAAACTCACTTTTGCCAGGACTCCTTGGGAAGCTTCTCCCTGCTGCCTTCAGGTCCCCAGGTTAAGAAATTCCTCCTCTTGAGCTGCAGGGAAGCTCCATGGGTGGTGTTTCCTCCTGTCAGCCTCAGCAGATAACCACAGCCTCACCTGGGCAGCTCCACACCCCCAAACCCCCATCAGCAGCTCTGGGGAGAAGCTCTGAGCACTTCACCCTTTTCATATGCCTTGACCTGGGTCACTCACTGAGGAGCAGAGTATTACAAGGTGAAATACTTTTAAAACCAAGGCAGCTGTTGCTCATGCCTGCTTTGCCCAGTGTTCCTGCACTCTCCTTGCAGAAAGCACAGCAGATTACTGTCTGTCCCCTAAGGCTCCCGGATCTTTGTCTCACCATCTACTATCTTGACTCATAAACTACTTTATTGTTTGCCACTTCAGGGAGCAGCACATACCTGAGCCCTGCCTTGGGCTGCTCTTTTCAACGTCCCTCCATTGGGTTGTTGCCACTTTTAATTTAAAACCCTCATCATTTTTTTTGTTTTAAACATGTGTTGAACTGTTCTTGCCGGAGAGATGTGTTTTCTCAGCAGTGATGGAACTTGTATTGATGCAAAGCAGCCTTCTGTATAACAAACACGTGGTAACCTTAACATGTTTCTATATGTCTCAATAACTAGGTCATGTTCAGCATTAAGAAAAAATGCTGCAGGTCAGATTGCTGTCTGCCATGCTCCACAAGAGGAACTCACAGCATCGTTTTATATGATTAACTCGATCTCAGTGTCCAGTTTTACATTTGAGAATGTATGTCCATGGTCAGAAACACATTAAAGCAAACACTTAACTCCACCCATCAGTTATCTCCTGTCTCAGCCTTCCTGAAAATGAGTCATTAGCTGCATTTCATCTCTTCAGTTCCAAAATCCTCAAATTCAGCTGCAAAAATGGAACCCCTTTGATCTTACATTGCCACTAATTCATAATTGATAACCCAGTCTGGAAGGAAGGGAAAAAAATTCGTCCCCATTAGTTGTTCCACTTAATATGTTCTGGTGCTTCAATTATGCAAAACCCAACTCTCAGGGCCTGACTGCTTTCCAAAATGTGAGTCAATGGGGGGAAGAGAAAAACCCAGATCGAATTATTCCAGCTGTAAATCTTTGTAATAGCAGAGATGTCACGAGAGCAATGCTCAACACTGAACAATTCTGTTTGTTTTCCAAGCTGTTCCTTTGTAGAATTCCCAAGGCATCCATAAATGACTCCAGAGAGCTCAGTGGAGGACTCAGGACATGTTCTCCCTCACTTATATTTTTTTGGTCAGGTCATTAGGCTGTGAGTTGTAATGATCCTTTTTGGCCCAAGGCACTAAAAGCCTTGGAGTAATATATGACCTGGTAAGTGAGTAAGCGAAGAGGAATAATTAACACAAGTCATTACCCTCTTTATTTTGTAGAAGAGAAACTGTCACTTCTTTCTGAAGACCTTTGAATTATAAATGTTCAGAATATGAGCACCGTGAAGAAAACAGCCGTGCAGACATCACTGGGCCAAAGAGTGTTTTTCTACTGGGAGACTGACAGAAGCAGGACTACACAGCAGGGAACTCAGCTGAAAAGGCACAGATGCCTGCAGCACCTCATGAATAACCAGCAATCAAAGATATGGATATCACTGTACCTGTGTTCTGTCACCCAACAGGTAGTTGGGCTTAAAGAAGAGTCTTTGAGCTTGCATTTCTCTCAGACAAAACTGTACAACCACGCAGCAAACTCCCAGGAATCAGGGGAAATTAAAGCCTGCCATTGCACAGGTGCTGGTCAAGATCAGAAGGATCACCTGTTCAGGACATTTTGGTTCCATAGTTCTCCAGAAGTCACCCACATTAGCAAAAAAAAGAAAAAAATTAGTTTGGTTTTCTAGTTTTGTGTCAAGTGACTGATGGACTTCATGCCTTAGGAAGGTGGGAACTCCAGGTGAGAGTTTTCCTGGAGTAGGGCCAGGATAAGGTCTCTTTTCTGGAAAGCATCACAGCTTTTCTTTTTTCAGGTACTTACAGGATCTCCCCTCTCCCTTTCACAGATTTTCTGTAAATTTCAATCTCTTCCACACTTGTCCTCAAACCTGGTTGACAGCTCCTGACACTGCTGGGAAGCCTGGCAGATACCAATACAAGGGCAAGAACTTCCTTCCTGGAGTATACTATGCTAAAGAAAAACACAATTATTTTGCAACAAATTCACATCTGCTCTTTTTTCTTACGTACAGAGAGTTTCCTACAGTGGCAGAGTAAAGTCAAAGACTTAAGGCAAATGGTGGGAACACCTTCACATTGCATTTATTGCTAGAATGTGTCAAAGTCATCACATAAACCTCCTTGCATTTTCTGGTACATTTTAAGGGCTAAGCCATTAACCTCTTACAAGAATAAATCTATTGAGTTCTCCAGGCTTCCCTTGCTTTGTTATTACTTCCAAGTCCAAATCCTTTTGGTACTTGGAAATTGAGGGGTACACCGTGCCTTTTACAAACAGACAAGCTGCCACTTGTCCTCACAGACCACTCCCTTCTCCCTCTTTCTTTGTGATGTGCTGCAACACACCTGCCCTTTTACCTTTGCACTGCTAGTGTTCTCATTCCTGCCCAAATTTCCTCTTATTTCTCAAGAGAAATATATCCCTCAGCCTTCCACAAGTCTATGAGAGCAGGAAACTCTCAGCTGGCTTCCTTGGGCAGTGCAGACCCTTCCCCACCCCTGTCCTGCAGGTGACAGAGCTCTGGCTCTGCAGGCAGATTTTGGGAATCCT
Organism: Illadopsis cleaveri; assembly: GCA_013399915.1. Classification (NCBI taxonomy): domain Eukaryota; kingdom Metazoa; phylum Chordata; class Aves; order Passeriformes; family Timaliidae; genus Illadopsis; species Illadopsis cleaveri. The sequence continues at coordinate 158,519 of VXBB01019593.1, read as the reverse complement.
GTCTCGTGGCCAGCAGGATTGGGACCATTGATCCAGGGCCAGTTCTTGTCTCACATTTTGCCCCTTGTGCTGCATGTTTTCCTGTTGTTTTTATTTTTCACAGACACCTGGCAAAGGAAAAACAACCCTACACCTCACAGACATTTTAATAATTCATATTCAACTTCAGTCACTGGAAGTTTAATAAACGAGTACTTTTAGAATACAATCACTTCTTCTTAAAGTGGGCAGTTTTTAGCAATGAAATCACAATAATTACCTATAAGAATATGTATGAATAAGAAACACTCAGTCCTCCTGTTTTCATTGTTTCGTTCATTTGCATGGAAGACTTCTGCACTGTTCCCCTTGCCTCTGTTTCAGCAAAGACTGTGCTTTTAATTGGACTGAATATTCAGCTGGGTTCAACCCCAAATTTGTATGTAAAAAAGCTACACATAGAAACCAGCTCATTCTGGAATCCATTAAAAATAACAAGAGGGATTGGAATGAGATTATTTCAGGACTTCTCTTGCATTCACAGGAAACCAGATTTATTGGACTTGCAGAGAAGCTCTCCCTGGCGAGGGAGATGCAGGTGATAGCACTGAGTCCTCCTGGTTTTCCTCTTGTCCACAAAGCAAAACCATGAGGATATCGAGCTAATTTCATCCCTGAAAAACAGCTTGCCATATGTTGAGAGCCTTTTGTCAACACTGCCTGTTTCTGCAGCCTCCTTCCTTCATCCCTCCCTCGGGATGCATTGCAGGTCCCTGTGAAATTCAACCTGGCACTAAATGGAAGCAGCGGAGAATACTGCACAAAACTAAAATAAACCAGATGCTGCTAAGTGGCAACTACAATAAAAACACCTGCAAGAGCCAGGAAAGCAGGTTGAAAAGCTGACTGACACCCTCAGAGCAGGTAAACCCAGCAGCCTCAGCATCACGCTGAGGGTGAGCACATCCTGACCACCCACCCCTGATCCTGTCACCCTCTCACTGGGCTCCAGTGAAGTTTGGGCTGACCAAATAAAAAGCAGCACGTTGCCCTAAGAGCAGAGCACAGTGCCAAATTGCAGCCTGCCACCTCAGCTGCCACCCCTCTGGGAGGATGCAGGCTGTGTTTTCATTCCAGGAGAGGTTTTTTATTTCTCTCACTTAAAAAAATAGCTATTTTCATTAAAAGCATCTTTCCCGCACTCCCACTCACAGCAACAAAATGGAAAGTCATCCAGAGACTTTATGTTTCTCCTTCTAGCTCTTGACAGGGGAAATTTTCAGGAGGAAAAAGAAACCCTGCTTTAACAAGATAATTAGTTGTTTGGGGGGACGTGTTGTGGAACTCCTGAATGGAAGAGAACATGGGGGTAGGAAAAATTTGACTTTCCCAACAGGAAAAGAAAAACCCTTTGTAAATCAGAGGCTCACACACACCCTGAGGCTGTAGCTGAATTTTTGAAGGGCAAGTCCTCTATTAAGATTTTCCTCACTACCTGCCCCACAGTGACCTCATGCAGCAGCCCCTGTAGAAGCCTTGAAGTCACCATCTCCAAAGGCAAAGAGGCTTGGATGTGCCTCCTGAGCAGGATGCACATTTAACTCCAGGGCTACAAACACAGGCCAGGTGTGAGCAGCATGTTCTCCTGTGTCAGGTAACACATGGCCTTTCAAGCTGCTCCACAAAGCAGAACATCTTCCTTTGGACCACAGAGCCACAGGCAACTCCAGCTTGAGGTTCTGGGGAAAGGTTTGTGGTAGAGGAGCCCTGATTAGAAGCCAAATGAACCAGGGTAAATTTGTAGAGATTTTAAGAACAAGTTTTACTGACTGCCACAAACCCTTAAGCGCTGAAAGTCTGCTGATCCCAAAGGTCTGTGCTGCTAAACAAAAGTCACAGGAGCCAAGGAGGTTTTCTTTGAAGTCTTGCTTCTAGTTGCTTACAGCTTGCAGTTCCCAAACTAAATGAGCTGCAGTTGGGCTCTCTGTAGATAAAGGTCTCACATTTGCACTACACCCAAAGAGCTCCCAGAGCTGCCATTGCTCTGCACCATGCAGGTTCCTGCAGGAGTTCATCACTGTAAAGCACAGTGGAGTTTTCTGGTGAAAGGCACCAAGTCCCACATTTTCCTGCAGATCCCACATCTCAAGTTTGCTGGTTTTGTTTTTTTTTTCTAAGAGCAAACTAAAATGAACTGAATATTATTGTGGCTTAGTTCTGCAGCAGATCTTTAGCTGGTATAAATTAACAGAGCTCTGACCCATATTCCTAATTCACATTTCTTGCCAACCCAGGAATGGGGAGTGAAACACAACCAGGAGGAACACAGTTAACAACAAGAGCCTTGGCTTCAACAGGGTCAAGGACTCATCTTTCACCTCCATTTTGATAACCCTCATGCCAAAACCAGAGGAGGAAAGAGGCATTTATTTCATTGTCCTGGAGTTCATTCAGTCTGTGTTTTATAAGAGCCTATAACTTTGTGTTTTCTTCCAACTCATTTTCCCTGGTGCACTGGCAGAGAAGCATGCTGGGCAAACACAAAAATCCCAACAAAAACACTGACCATGTTTGGATCTAACCTACTTTGGGAATCTCTGGGATGCAGAGAAAGTTGAACTGGCTACCCAGTTCCAGCTGTGTAAGAGCACCCTGGCTTCTTTTTAAGCTTATTTATGTACAGATCAAACAAACAGACTTCCAAGCGCTTTCATTTAACTTTGATGCCAAACTTTGATGTCTTCACCATTTACAGTAATCATTTTTATGTGCATTTAATATTATTTTTTTAGTCCAAAATGCTATACATAAAAAGACCAACTTCATTTAAAATATGCAGCATTTTTGCTATTTGAAAACTCTGCATTTTTAATTTGTTTCTTATCAGCAGAGTACTTCTGGGGCAAGGAGAACATCAAGTTCTTAATGCCTTTCAGTTGATTTAAATTAATATTTTATGTTTTTATTCAAAAGAGCTGGCTGATAGAAGGGTGATGACTTTTTTTTCACACTCTTTCTCTAGCATGTGCTATATGCAAAGTAATGGTTATTTCTTAAATGTTTGGTGCTTTATTCCATGATGAGTACCCAGAAGATGACATTTCCACACAGTTTAATGCACTTGGATCACTGCTCAAATGCCCAGGCTGGGCAGGAAAGGGTCCCCTCTCTCAAGGTTAAGATTTGTATTTTAATATATCAAACATTTGTTTTAGAGGCAAACACCACCTCTGTGTACTTGAAAGCCCCATCCCTTCAAAGCAACAAAGCAGGGAAATGTTTCCCTCCCTGGCTCTGTCTCTCTGCTGAGCTCTTTTCAAAAAACATAGAAAGCCAGAGAGATAAGAGTGAAACTTTTAATCAAAAGGGGTCAGAATGATTTCTATTGCATTTAATAACCACTTCATCACTGTCTCTAGATGGAAGTGCTGTACTGGATTCCACAGCTGACAGCAGTGGTGAGGCAGAGGACAGTCTTCAACTGGAAAGCTGGACCCCTCTCCTTCTAAAATCGATGGAGGAGTATCTGAAATTACCTTTTCACTGCTGAATGCTTCTCCCCCTTTACCCCAGGTAGCTCAGAGGCTGGTAGAGATCTGCTACCTGCAGGATGGAGCTCAGAGAGGAGTCACTGGGGATGCAAACTCAGATTATCCCTGCCACAGCTACCACAGTCACAGACAGGATCTAGAAATGTCTGGAAAAGTGGGGGGAACTTAGGGGAGGACTGGTATCACACAGCCAAGTCCCACACAGCACAGGCTACTGCAGTGTTAGCACCACATTTTTACAGGAAGAAAATATTATTGCCATTATCCATGAGGGCAAAGTACAGGGGAGAAAGTTTCTCTCTCTAGGGCAGATGGAGGAGGAGGAGAGCAGTGAGAAGAAATCATTAGTAAAATAATTGGCTGCCTGCTTTGCACAGTTGCCACAAAATGTTTATTCTGTCAGTGCCATGAGGGTGTTGACTTGCCAAAGTCACAGTTGTGCCAAGGAACTGTCAACCACAGGGGCTGCTGTTGCTTTTCACCTTGTGGGTATAGGAAACACCCCTGGGTCATCACCCCCATTGCCCTGCTTTCCCAGGAACCGTATCAGAAAGATTTTTTATCAGCCTCCTTCTGAAACCAGGATTTTGGCCCCTGCAATTGCTATCAGGAACAAATATAACATCTGAAAATATCTCTGAGAAATGAAGATAGAATGCTGTGTGATAAAGGATCTGAATTAAGTTTGTGGAGGGTTTTTTTTTAAGTGAGTAATAAGTTGGAAGATTCTGTGTCAGAGAACAAAAGACCCGTTGTTTTTCCCTGCTGTAGATAGAAAGAAATGTTAATATCTTACATTCAGGCAAAATGATAATGAGTTTATTCCAGGACTGTGCTGGAGTGGGGCAGAAATGTCACTTTATTAAAGTGGTTTTGTTTGCTTTTCCACCTCCTTTTCCAACTAACTTTAACAAAACACAACTTGAAGAAGGAAGGATGCCTTTGTTTTTTATCAAAGCAGATGGATGTAAAAAAGAACTCCTAGGATACCCAAAAGTGGTTAACTGAGCACAGGCAGTCATTGCAAAAATTCCATCAAGAAGCCTCACTTATCAGCAAGAAATCATATTCAAGAAGGGCATGGCCTGGGAAGGAAAGACATGCACACGCACAGTAACTTATTCATATATTACATGTGTAAAGAAAGCTTCTAAGAGCACAATCCTGAGAGCAGCTGCAGCTCCCTGCAAGGCCCTGCTGCTCTGGGGGTGGTGAGCACACTCAGCACATGGCAGGATTTACCTCTCATGGCTATCTCAGCCCAAAGCCAAACTCTTAAATGAATACAATCCCTGCATACTAGATCAGGACATGAGAAGATTGCCTGTGTTGGTGAGAGATTATCAAGTGAATAAATCTAGCATGTGATAGATAAAACAAATACCCATTAAAAATACTAATCTCTCAACACTAGGAAGAGAAATGCATTCCCAGCACAGACTCTGAAAGCCTTCAAAAAGACAGGCATATCCAGCATCACAACAGATGGAGAAGATGAACAATAATTGCTTTCCAAGCATCCATCCCCACAAAAGCAGTGAGTACAGGCCCCCTAAAGAGACAGATAATAAGAGCAAAAGAAAAATGAAGAGTATCTCTGAAACACCTCGGACTTGATGAGAACAGCTGGGAATTTCTGCTTTGAAGTGTGACATACTAGAGACAAATACAGACACTTCTGGCTACTCAGCCAATAGTTCAGTTGGTGTTGCCTTGATCTCAGAAATTTTCACTGCCTTTTCAGGTGTAACTGCACCAGACTTCTGATTCTTGCTCTTGACTCCAGTCAGCCCAAAGTAAATCCAAGTTTCAAATAATGTGCCCCTTCCCTTTGCTGACTTTGGAATCCACCTTCCCCTCCTAAGGGCACCTCAGTTCTGGTAGTGTCTCACTCAAATTTCTCTAGATACACCTTGGGCTGGAAGATGAAAATTGTCTTGCCTCATTCACCTGTCAAGAGAGAGGGTAGCAGTATGAGGCTTATTATTAATTATTTAATCAGCCATTTGCAGGGGTTTCTGGGCTTGTGCCAGCTCTACCTTCAGAGTTTTTGGACAAACACAGAGTGAGGGGAAGGACTCCTGTGCACTCTCCCAAGATGTTCCATTACACCTGATTTATAGCATGACACTACTTGTTCTAGCCCATAACCTTGAGCTTGTAAACTACACAAGGGAAAATTTACTAACTATTGAGTCCATCTTAATGCACTGTTGGGAATCTTAAGTGGGCAAAAAAGAAGGCAAGGAATTGGGCATCTTGAGGAGCTGGTTTTGAACAGCAATCCTGTACTGGCCCAGTGCAGTGCATCTCACTCTGCTTTCATTTAACTAAAGTTCTAATTTACACAGCCAGCATACAGTAAGGACCCATGTTTGTCTTGCTCTGAAGGTGATAATCAATAAGAGAGTTGTAGACACATTTCCCAGCTTATTAACTGCACACATGGATGGAGTTTCCCACAACAACACGTACAAATGCCTTTGCTCCACTCTTAGCTGGCATCAGAGTTTGATTAATAACAGAAAACAGAAAAGTGGTTTGCAACTTTTCTATTAGGAGAGAAAATTGATAGATAAAAACCCCACACAGCAGATACATTCCTAGCAGTAAAGGAGTCCTCATTAGTGTAAGCAGAAAAGCACTGAGAGCTGGAACATGGGTGCCACAGGTTCTTTACCACACAAAGCTACATGTCTGCACTGCTGTGCAATACACAAGCACCATCCACAGATGCAGCAGTTATTCAGATGCCCTGCCCCACGTTTTGTCATTGTTTTCAAGTGTGTTGCACAGACTTTTAGGTTAATTTCCTCAGCTAATACTCCTGAGGTGAATGTCTGATTTGCCCAAGGTAGAGTCAGGCTCTCCTTGGCTTGGTCCCTTCAATGGCAGCCTGCCCTCATACTAATGCACAACTTCCTTGAAATAAGCAGAGGGTGTTGATGTTACAGAGTAAACACAAAATGAGCTCTGCATTCACTGACTACTCCCAAGAGATATCTTGCTCCTTACTTCAGTCTAAGTACTCAAAAGTCAGTCCCTGAAACTTTCTGCTCAAGTTATTTTCAGAATGTAAGGCTCTGGCAAACAGCAACTTGTGTGATTATTTCTGCCATTACAGTCACTAACTTTGTTCAGCTTTTAATTATTTTAAATTACATGGCTGAAGTGCTGCTGGATAGAAGTCATTCAGCAATAAAGGCTTGTTCTTTGAAGAGCCTGAACTAGAGGCCGTTTCAGCAGGGCTGTAGCTCATATGCCAGGGAATGTCACTCTCTGTTTCTGTGGTTCACTGAGGACATTAGGAGTAACCTTATTTCTATTCAAAGCAGAATTGTGTTTGCAAATTACTTTCCAGCATCCCAGCAGTGGATTTTCATAGGGACTGGCAGAAAGCAGCAATTCCTATTGTTCCTTCACTCCAGTGACTGAAGGATTTCCCAAGTGACAGTGCAGTGCAGAGGAGACAGGACTGTCACACAGCTCCTGCTGGTGCCAACAGGGAATCACAGGATTTGGACTCATGACCTTGGTCGAGCCGAGTTCACAGCAGGGACAGCAACACAGCTGAAGCACTGGGCAGAACACACCTGTCAGTGCCCAGGTACCAGCTGGGCCCTACTGCCACCAACCCACCTCACCAGAGCAGCTCCCAGTACAGACCTGGCCAGAAACAGCAGTACCCACGGTCCAGTCACTGACTCTCATTCCTCTTCCATGTTTAAAAAAGGATGATGATCATTATAGAACTACAATCATGAGTCTTTCTTACTCTACCTTTGATGAACCACCTCATTAATACCTGCCCAGAAGTCTCAAAAAGGAAAAAAACCCAAACAAACAACCACAAACATCCATAAAGAGATCAGGCCGCCTGGCTAAAGTACTTCTGCTTTCTCACTGGATACATCAAAATGTTTATGAAAAAGCCCAACAGCAGGTTTACAAGTTTCTCCTCAGTTAAATCTCAAATTTCTGAGCAGAGCTCACAGTTCTGCTCTCCCCAGATTTCCCTGAAATCTCACTACACCTTCACATGCATTTGCTCCTTCTCCTGTTCCTGTACCACCAGCACAAACCCACACCAGTGGTGAGTTTACAGTGCCCCCAGATGTTACTCGTGAAATCAGCACCAAGTGGAGGCCTCACTGCCTCTCCATCCTTTCTGGTGACAGTTCATTTTAAAACATTCTTTTACAATAAATGATCTGCTCAAGGCTTATTGCAGTTAGCATGGAATTTTGTGTCTGCATCTGTACCAAACACCTAACTGAGGTGCAGATGGACTAATTACCAGGAAAGCACAGTAGAATCAAACCTCTAAAATTTATAAATATAGACTTATGTTTAGAACTTGCCAGTATAAAGCTGTGTCAGTAGACCTTACTGAATTGGAAAAGGTTAGGTTCTCAGGATTCTGATGGACCTACCACAGAAAACCACTCCAGATATTCTTACCATCCTACCAGGGAAAGGCAGGCACCAAGCCAGTTCCTCATCTCACCCATCTCCCATCACTCCTGTCACAGACACAGCTGTAGAGCTTCCTTAGCCAGCATCACAAAGATCAGCTCTGGGTTATACATGTTTAAGCCAGCAGAAAATGCCACCAAGGAACAGAAGAATGCTAAAAACGTGTCAAAAATGAGTTTTCCCTCTTACTGTCTAGAGGAAGAAAACAAGAACAAGCAACAACCTTGCTTTTTAACTGAATTTTTTTTTTAAAGCCCAGGTCTGTTTGTTTAAAGGACTTTCAGGGCCACCTGCAAATCACTAAGAAGCTGGAAAACACATTCTCACTTCTCTGTCTGTGGGTTCATAACCAGAGTAATGATATCTCTAAGGATACAGCCTTCTCTGGAGGTCCAGAAAGGCTCTGAAGCAAACTCTGCAGCATGCAGAAGAAATAGGTACTGGAATAAAATTCCTAGAAGCCAGGTTTTAGATGTTTAGATGTGTCTAAGCATAAAACATGTGAGTGCTTATTAAACCTGGATTATTTTGCAATTCTTTAGTCTTCTCCCAGATCAGTGATCCCCAAAAAGACTATAAACAATCCAAGTTCGCTACAACTTGTAAGAGATTCTCTCTGACAGAGTTGTTTAAGGGCAGCTGGCAGAGCCCAGCACAGTTGTTTATCACAGTACAACAGAAACAGTTCTTCAAACACACATCAGGGACTGCAGAGATAGAGTTTTATCAGAACACACCTTTCAGGCAAGTTACTAAATCGTGGTTTTACAGCAAAAAATGTGTTTGAAAGTGCACTGCAGAAAACCAGACTGCAAATAGGCCCCCATTAATGGTATTGAGCTCTCAATGTGCTTCTTGTGTAACTTCACCATCCCCTAATACTCTTTTAACATCATGAGACCTTTTCTTTGGTAGCTAAAAGAAATCACTCTGTACCAACCTTAGTTAAGACAATAAAAATATTTTGTTTCCTTACACGAACCATCCCTTTGCCACACAAACACTGATCAAAGTAAACACATGTAAGAAAAGCTACCATGAGTTGTTGTGGTAAAAAGACCCAAATGAGGTAAGCAGTCTATCTCCCACTTTAATGTCCCCAGAATGGAAAAGAAAGGTCTAAATATCAGACATTTGCATGTACAAGCAGCTGCTCATTCAGTTTTTATGCTGATGTTCATCAATTCTGGCCACCTTGATTTGAAAATCTGACTGAGTGAAATGAGATTCCCCCTATCAGTCTCAGTCTTTTTCTCTTCAAAGGAGTAATGATAAAAATGGGATTGTTTTCAGGGAACTGAAAGCCTGATTTGTATGTGCAACAAGCCATTTCATATTAAATCCATGGAGCGTTCACTTTCCTCAATGTTACAAAAGCAATTTGTTTCCAGACAATGCAGAATTAGTTCACTCTTCACCCAAAAAGGCTTTTCTCCATATTTTGCCTGTTACCCACAATGAATTTCCAGAGAGAACAGCCTGAACTCCATGCCTGTATCAGATTATTAATGCCATGGGCAAAATCCAAAACAGTTTGACCATTCTGGAAGTTTTCACTGCCACTTCCTCTCTGACAAACTAAACATTGCCACCTACTGACTGCCAAAGCCTGAACTTCCAAGGATTTTTTTATTTCCCACTCCCAGACACAATGTCCAAGACACATAACAAAGGCTGTTACAGCTCAGATAAACCAAAACTTGATGTCTGATATTCTGATATTGTTACTTGGTTTTGTCCACTGTTACTTGTTTTTCTCCAATATGTTGTAACTACTTTAAGATGTCAATTTTTAATTTGAGGCTTGATCTTGCAACATGACTATCAAGTCCAGTTTTACAATACAAGGCCCACCATACATAAAAGAGACACCAGGTTTTATAACAGCACCATGTTTTAGATTTGACAGTCCAGGGCTGAGCTCGAATGCTGTGGTCCAAGTAACTCAGAAAAAGTAACATCTGCAGCTCCAAGATTTTTCCATACCTGTGACTTGACAAAAAAGAAAAAAACACCCATGATTTTTCTCACATCATCCAGCTCCAGCAGCACCAAAGAATAACTAAACTTCAATGATTCCTTTATATAATTACATTGCCCAAGAAGAGATGCCCATACAGAAGCGTGTCACAGTGTGTGAACCAGGGTTCTGCTTCGCAGCTGCTGCACGTATTCCTTTGCTTGCTCAAAGCCAGTCTTTGGTGGCTCTGGGGGAGGAGGGGGACCTTCCACCAGCTTCACAAAGTAGTGGCACCTGCTGATCCTCATCATGCCAAACATGCCCTTGCCGTGGCACCTCACCCGCTTCACGTAGCGGCCCCTGCCCGTCTGCGACTCTGCTGCAGGGAAAAGGAGACAGACACTCAGGAGAGAGAAATCTTTGTGCTGTAAGACCAAGAGTCTGGTGTTACTGTTTAATACTGTATAGTTACAGGGTCACATGGGCATGTTTTGCCTTTTCTAGCCTTTTTTACACGTGAAAATTAATGGAACATTTCTTGCACGTGAAAGGTTTTGTAGTAATGGGTAAAATGTTCTATATATACTGTTCCCCTTTGTTAATATGTATTTTTTCAGTAGGTTTCAGACATAACCTATGACAGAGAGATGAGCAAAATGTGTATTTGTATATTGCATCTAAACGAACAAGATTAGCTGAGTACTGGGAGTAATTTTTTTAAGACATCACTCCAGAAGTCTTTATTATGGTCTAATTTATCCTTCATTACCATCTTGCTACAGCTTAACTGCTTTCCTGCATGAACTGCTTTGCTTTGATCTAATGTGGATTTCTGTACCCTAAATTCAAGTTAGATCTATGTACACACCACAAAATCTGTTTCTTCCCTTCTTTTTGTCTGTGACCTTTAGCACAAAGCAAGGTATGGGCTGGATGGAGGGTGAGCCTAGGCTGACATAGGTGCAGATGAGTTTTGAAGATTATTCAGTCAAGAAGAAACTGCTACAGCTGCAATAAAACACCTTGTCTTGCCTGGGTATTTTTCATGGCTGCTTCTAGAAAGTTAATTCTACTCGGGATTCTCCCCTCCATCTTTCTTCTGTTACATTGAGCAGATCACTGCTACAGAGGAGCCTGTGAGCTGCATTAACGCCCCTCAGGAGCACCAAAAAGGTGAATTTAGAAAGCAGGCACATGAAGATAAATATGTGGTGAAGGACAAATCACACTGAGCACTTACTAGATTATACAGCTCTTCTGAAGGTGGCATTCGTTTCACTGCCTTGCAGTAGTTTGTCTCATGAATTCCTGTGAAGTCTTACAGACTTCATTTTCCCTCCTTTCTCCCTTTATTGCATTCATCACAGCTATTTTCATTATCTGCACATCCAGTCCTGCATTACAGCTGAGCCTTCTTGTGGCAGAGGCCTGGAAGGCTCCAAAGAATTCTAATCAAATCTCTCTACAGCCCAGGTGACTTTAAGCTTATGAGGTCAATTTAGTAAAATTTATCTCCTATTAGACAAAATGGGATTTTTTTTTTTCTTTGGGCCTCATAACACGTAAGAGTAAACATTTCTCTAACCTTTTTGTAGGTTAAAAAGCATTTTAGTTATTACAAGCTTATCCTGCAAATTATCTACAGACAAGTCTTTTTATTAAGAAGTTTACTGTCATTACCCATTTACTTTTACACTGTGTCTGATGGAAGTTTAACTTTGATCCTGCAAATCAAGTTGCACCAGCCACAGACAAAGCTTCCAGCATCTCTGACTGGCAACAATAAAAACTAAAAACTGTTTGCTTCTTGTCCAATCTTCCGTATTTATGTCAAGCACTTTTCCTCTTCAGGACCTTCTGTTCAATAGGGAGCAGAAATTCCACTCTCAGACTGATGCATCCATCTTAAAAATGCTGCAAACATGTTCCTTTCATGTTTGGTAAAGTTAAGTTCAACAGAAACTGTCCTCTATTCACTTCTGGTGATTTCAAGCATCAAAATCTTATTAAATATAACACATTTTCATAGGGTAGGATAGAGTAGGATGACATTTTTTCTAATGCACTAAATTAAAAAAATGTACCTATGTGTAAATTTGATTTGAATTCCACATTGTGGTTTCTTACAGCCATTTCCTGGGCTTCTAACAGAACCTGTAACAAAAACGAAAAGAAATGGAATTACTGAGGAGGAATTTAGGCAATGCTATTTCTTATCTCCAGATAACATGAAAGAAATTGCAAGTTTAAGTCAGTTATAGAAAAAGTATTTTATAGAGATAAAAACTGTTAAAAGACAAGCATCTTTTACATAAGGATGTTCCTTGCATAGAATGAAAAAGCCTCAGGATGATTTTATTACATTTTTGGGGAGGAAAGGAAATGGAAAAGATGGTTTCCAGCAGCATTTGTCAGCCTTCCATCCATGGACCTTTGTGTAATTAGACATCTGACTAGAACTAAATTCCAAGGTGGGCAAAATGAACCTGACCCATTCAATATTTTCAGCTAATATGGGACATTTCTTTGCCATAATTATATCAGAAATCAATGCTTCAGCCAAGAAAATGAGTAATTTGAGAATCCAAACTACTACAGTGTATTCAGAGCTTTTGTGCCTTTACAGAACTCAGTCCCCTGTTTAATAATATCCTTCATCTCCTACAGCTTAAGAACCAAAGTGCAGAGATGTAGCATCCACCAGTGACCAGGATTCTGCACCTTTTACCAGGAACTTAAATCCAAGCACTGCTAGAGAGGACACCCACATGGAATTTATCACCATGACAAATCAGAACAGCCAGCACAAGTGACCCAAACATATTCATAAGTCACAGCATCACATGACTGCAACAAAAATATGTTCTTAGAACGTGCTCCCAACAGTCTTACTTGAAACACAAAAACCCACAGAAGTAGAAACACCTCCAAACTGCTGGTGACAGGTATTGATTTGAAAGTTTTCTGGAAGCCAGGAGTGTTAAAGAATACTGGTATTTACCTCTTTGATCACCTTTGCTCCCTTTTTGTCACTGAATTCCAACTGAGCGAGAGCCTGATCAATGGACATCCCTTTTATCTGCAATCAAAGTGTTAAAATTAACCTCTGCATTCACAAATATTTCCTTTCTCTGATTCAGACGACCTTACTTAAATTATACAGCTATTATAAAAAAAAAAATGCTGTCATTTCCTCAATTAACATTTCTCCAATGTAACACCTTACAGTTAAACCAAACTACCAACAGCCATTCCCTGGCCAGATCCATGCTCATCCCCAGGACTCTGCTACAAAGATGCTGATTAAACTGTGATTCAACCAGGCTGTTAAGACAAGCACAGCAATTAAATTTTGCATTCTCTCAGGCACAGTACAAAGTACTCTTTGCTTACCAGCTTTGCCAGATACCACATCTTATCTTTGCTGTATTTTATTTCCCTCCGACAGTGATATATTTCCTAGGGGCAAAAAAAAAAAGTTAAAGGATGAGTAATTTTGCTGTGAAAACAGGAATGGAGCATCCATGTCTGCTCCACAATCTATGTTCTTACTGGGAGTAAAATAAGAATGGTTCTGCCTACCATGAGAACAGCATATCAGGCATAGCTTTGATATTTGAAACTGAAAACACTAGAAAAAGTTGATGGCATGCAGAAAATTTTAATACAATCTTATGACACTTAGTTTATAAGCAGAAGTCCCTGAAAAGGATAATCAGAAGGTTTATCAGAAGGTTTTCCTCTCTTTCTCCTCACTTGAGAAGCAAAGATTGATATGGCCCATTCAGCCTTAAAAATATTACCCTGCTGTCAACTCAGCTTACAGGGAGAGCAAGTAACCAATATTACCAGAATGAACTTAATTAGCCCTTCAGAAGTGAAGAGGGTTTCAAGTTTGACTGGCACAAAGAGCTGCCTCCACAGACCCATTGAGCATTATTGCTAACAGGGAGCAGCACCAGTTGCTAGAACCTAACATCAGTACAAATTTGAAAGAGATGGCACTCTTGATAAACAAATAAAACACTGATTTAATAAACAAGTCTGTCAATAGCTGCATTTTCACACACTCTGAATCAGGCAGCAGCAGGGATTTCTGTCCTAGGCCACAGTGTTCACAAGATCAATCAATAAATGCACATGGCCCACACAGTACATGCCTAAAAAACCCCATTTCTTTTGAGATGTAAATACTTTTACTTTGCTGAGCAGTGTGTCTAACAGAAGCCACAACACACCAATTCCTAATGAAGAGAAATGATAACAATGGAACTCCAGAACATCAGTTTTTGACAGTAAAATCTCGACATCCTTGTAGTTCAGAAACTTCCAGAGAGGATGGGCCCCTCACAGCTTGACCCACACATTGAGTAGGTGATCAGCTGCAAGTAACTCAAGGATCCAATATAATTTAGAGATGGAAAACATGCCAAGTGATATTAACTCCTACAACACAGCCAAACTGAATAAAACCCTAAATAATGAGCAAATAAGCTTTCAAACTAGTGCCCTGTGCAGTCCCCCTGTGCAGAGAGTGACAATCTGTCCAGAAATTGCTGCACATTCTCAGGCAGGGCCATTCCCAGGTGCATCCTTACAGCTGGTCTGCGAGGCTCCCCAGGCAGCTGGGGAGGGTAAACAATCCTGTTCTTCTTCTCCCACCTCCCAATCTTCTGCAGAGATGTGCTTGTGTGGATGCAGGACAGAGGAAAAAGGCCACCAGCTGCCAGCCACCTGCAAGACAAGAGCCAGCCTCAGCTGCTGAACACCCAGGAGTTCTTTCTCCCTGCCCGGTTTATCTGGAAAATTGTGAACTTGCTGGCTTGAAAAAGAGAACTGGCATATTTGTGTACTCAAAAAACCCAAACTAATAAAGTTCTTTATAGTTTATGCTAAAAGGGCTTTTTAATTCAGCAAGAAGACTCAAGCTTCTTAAAGCAAACCAGGAATATTGGAATGAGATTCCACATGAAGTGTCCTCAGACTGTCACCCAAAGGCACAGTCAGCTCTGTTCTGATGTTCTCGTGGGGTTCAGGACTCACACAAACCATTTGTACCTTTCCCAAGGTATTTTCCACACTCATTTAACTTTTACCAACAACATATTCAGCAGTGAAAATTTCTGGTTTTTCAAGGGGCTGAGTAGCTCAGAGGTTTATAAACATGGAATTTGAAAGGAGAGGTGATCTAAACTACTTCCAACACACAATCCAGTCAATACAAAAACCAGACAGCTGGTAGCAATAAAATCAGTTTTCAGGCAGTTTGCTCACCTCAAGAGTCTGAAAAACCAAGGTACATTTTGCCCCCTGCTGCCTGGATAAAGCAGCAGTGGGCAGCCACTCCTTGACTGCAAGAAACAGATGAGTTCAAGACCAAACACTGTGAGTTTTTACTGAGCCTTGAATATTTTTGTGCGCACCTTAAAAAGGCCAGGCAAACAGAGCATGCTAATGAGTTTCAAAAGGGCATTGGACACCACTGTTCACATCCCATAAGCAGAAATTAGCATGATACACATATTTCCATAGTGTTTTTTCAGATATTTGCAGGGATACAGCCAGCAGTAGCAGTGCTCCTACAGCACAGCCATGGGATTCCTCCAGAATTAGGGAAACTGCAGCAGTAAAGGGAAGCAGTGACTGGGGACAGCACAGAAACCACATTACTGTCACCTGGACTATGAAGCCAGAGAAAATATGGCTGTCCAACAGGAAGGAGTGAGGAGAGACACACCTCCATCATGGCACAAGGTCTGAACACACAGAAAGGCACCACGGGGGCAGACAGTGAGCCCTGTGAGCACAGACCTGTGCCCCCCACAGCTCCAGGGACAGCTGACATGGCCCAGCCAGGCCACCCCAGAGTCAGCCCAGGGTCCCAAGCAGGGCAATGCCTGTCCCACAGGGCAGCAGGGGACACAGGCACACTCACCTCTCTGGCCGTGCCCAGCTGAGGAGACCTCGAGCACAGGCAGCACCTGAAGGGAAAGTGAACGAGGCATGAACAGAGTCAGAAACT
>VXBB01019593.1:95034-140884 GCA_013399915.1 Illadopsis cleaveri | reverse complement strand
CTGGCTTCTCTGTAATAGGGTGATAGTGACCCTGGAAAGAGCCTGTAAATCACCTCCAGTATTATTCCACAAGCATCCAAGAATCTCTTCACTAATTTAAATCTCTGCTTTCAGTTACAAGGATGGCATGGTGGTGATAATTGATATCAGCAGGAAAAAAGAAGTTGTGCACAGGCTGAGAGGCCATGAGGATGAAATCCATTGTCTGGCCTGGTGCCCTGTGCCTGGGGAAGAAAGGTTACCTGCTTGGCAGGATGAGGGTATGTAGACATGATTAACAGCTTTTGGAGTAATTTTTAGTTCATGTAAATGTCCTTCTGGAGGACTGAATTTTTTACAGAAGGTTTGTAACTGGCTAAGCAACTGATAAGTTCAATAAAACATGTTCTGATACAAATCAATATAATTTTTATGAAGCTTTGTGTTTTAAAGCATAATAATGTGACTTCAATGGTATTCAGCAGCTCCTTCAGAAGAAGCCAAGGTTCCAAATGGGGAGGTGGCACAGGACACAGCCACGAAGAAGGGTTGTTACCTGGCCTCTGGCAGCAAGGACCAAACCCTACGAATATGGAGCTGTACCAGAGGCAGGAGTAAGTACAGAGATAAACAGTAACAAGGTGTGGAATAACTCTTGAACTCCAACCTTTGAGTGCTAAAAGCATGGGGAATGTAGTTAAAGCTGCAGATTCCTCTGTCTGTTTGAGAATTTGCACAGTGTGAGGTCAGTGATGCTCCTGGTTGTGCAGGTGTGATGACCCTGAAGCTGCCGCCCACCAAGAGGAGAGGCGGGGCCGTGGACCCGGCGGTGAAAGAGAGAATCTGGCTGACAGTGCTCTGGCCTGCTGGCCGTGCCTCTGAGATTGTCTCCAGTGCCTTTGGGTAAGTGGGACACTCTGCAGCAGCTGCACATTCATTTGTTCCTGCTGGAGGAAGTGCTGAGTAGAAAAGACACCCCCTTCTTCCTTCCTTTCCAGTGTAACAGGAGAAGAGGTAGAGTTCAGGCTTTAAGAAAATTATTATTTGTCTTTAAGAAAATTATTATTTGTCCCATATTTTGCCCCGTAATCTAACTGGATTGTTGCCCTGATTTTTTTCAGCCTTCTGATGTTTTACATTTTTGTACTGGAGTTCTCACCTGTTGTAACATAAACAAAAAGTGATGTTTTGAAAACTCTGCATTCCTTCCTGGGGGAAGGACAAATTGATGGACTTCTTGTTTGACCAGTGGGGTCAGAGAAGTGTCAACCTTGTCCCCCAATCCCTGATCAAACTCCAAAACCTATATAAGTCAAAATCCCAAATGAACTTCCTTCTCTTTGCTCTCACAACCTGACCGTGTGGGGGTGGTTCTTTTGTGTCTGGATGTTGACTGCTAATAGCACTAATTGTGGCTTTGCCCATCTGCTGGGAAGAGTGTCAATTTTCAGGTGGTGTTTGTGTGTGTAGCTTCGTACAGGGATTGGATGTTTGCAGAACTCTGTTACTCCTGACCTGCAGGATTATTTGTGGTATAGTCTGTGTAGAGCCTCTGTTCTTCTGAAGTGAAAAATTTACATAAATTTCAATTTTGCAGAGGAGAACTGCTCCTTTGGAATTTGACCCAGCCTGGCAAACGCAAGTGGACTCTTCTGGGATCTTCAGAAGGACAAAACCACTCCCGAATTGTGTTCAATCTCAGTTCTGTGAAGCAGCAAGACAGAGAGCTCCTTTTTTCCATTTCAATGGACAGAGATGTAAGAACCATTTAAAAATTAGCATAGAAATGTCTCTACAGTGCAGTTTGACTGAGTGAGACTAACCCTTTTAGGGCCACAGTTTTTCTCTTGAAGAGGGTTTATTTTAGCATTTTATAACATCACTTCCTAACATTTGTTCTGAGCACAGGTTGTGTATGTTTCTGTTAATTTATAAACTCAACCTCTTACCATGGTGGAGTGAATGGTTATGACATTTTGGACTTGAATAGTAAACATTTAATGAAAGGTGTTTTCCTCTGTGTTTCACTTAAAAGGCCGGGTTTTCATTCTTAAAATCATTTAATTGTACAAACTAGTACATCTACTTTTTAATCGGGTTTTCTTTTCAATCCTTGGCCTTTTACAAGCAGCAGAGTGTTTCCTGTTTTGAAATTGGAAGACAAACTTACTAAAATATATTGATTGTGTCCCTTCCAGTCTTGCAGTTGCTGCAGCCCTGTGTGTGACATGCAATCCTCTGGGTGCAGATCACATCCTGTCAAGCCTCGATTTTCACCCTTTGATTCTTCATTTCACTTCTGCTTTGTTTTTTTTTCTTGTCCTGTCAGTCACTCTGTATTTAACCATTTTGTGTTCCTTCAATATTCTCCAGGTGAAATGCTGGGATCTGTCAACTCTGGATTGCAGCTGGACCATGCCCTCCCTTGGAGGGTTTGTCTACAGCCTTGCCTTCTCCCCTGTGGACACGGGCTGCCTCGCCATCGGGGTTGGGGACAGCATGATCCGAGTGTGGAACACTTTGTCCATCAACAACGTTTATGATGTTAAAACCTTCTGGCAAAGCATAAAGTCCAAGGTTACAGCAGTAAGTGGGCTTTGGATTCCTTTTTTTCCTCGGTTCTTTTCATTCCATTTTTTTCAAATATGTTTTTTTTTTCCTCTTTCAGTCTGAAGGTTTGTCCTAACTAAAATGAGATAAAGCCAAATTGTTCGTTTTATACTCAGTTCTTTGTGTATAGAATCTGGCAACAAGTTTTTAGACCTACTTACAATCCTAGAAGCTTGCATTTACATCTAGTGGAAATAAGCTGAAGTCCAGCTGTCTGTTATGTTACTTTTTCACTTTTATCCTTCATGATTCTTCCTTGCTTCATCCGTGGTTGCCCCTGCTCTGCTGGGAAGTTTGACAGACACAAAAAACCAATACAGTCAACACAGGTGTCTTCAGCTGGGGTTTAACCATGGGTTGGTCAAAAACTACTGCCTGGTAAAATAGCTGGCAGCTCTTTCTGGTTTGTAATGCAGCTATCAAATAGCATTTTAATGATTTTAGTCCCTTCCTTGCATCTTATCCCATCATAACTGGAAAGGGGGAAAGCCTTTGACACTCAGAACAGAGTGATCAAATCAAGTGGTTGGAAGGGTGGGTATAAAGTTCTTGTTCATCAATTTCAGCATTTTCCTTTTGTTTGTTATTTAGCAATAAAATCTCTGTAACTTAGGTCATTTTGTGTCTCTTTGTATTTTCCTTGCAGTTATCCTGGCATCCCACTAAGGAAGGCTCCTTGGCTTTTGGAACAGATGATGGGAAAGTTGGCATATTCGACACCTTGTCCAGCAGGTAAAAATGTAGCTTTCAAATTCATTAATGTCAGATCCTGGTGGTGTGGTCTTTCCTGAGGGATACTTTTGCTGTTAGATGAGTGAGATTAAATTAAAATTAGTCAAGCAGTAGGATTTTCAGTGCATGTTTTCATTTGCATTATATCTGTGAGCTTCTAAGGTGAACTTGCTTTAAGGTGAACTTAAAATGGCATGGCCAGAGATCACCTGTGGGAGGACATCAGTTCAGGAAGACTTTACCCAGAAAGACATTTTCAGGGAAGGAGAAGCAATAGGGAGGGGAAGGTCACCAGGACAATTTTGTTACAATTTTAGTAGTGTCCTACAGATTTTAAAGAAAGCTTGATTGAGCCATGGCTTTAGAATGTTAAAGCACCTGGTGTCTCAAGTATGTTGCTTTGATTTTATCTTCTTCTGATTTCCTTTTGCTGAAATCTGACTGCCTCTTATCTTCCTTATGTCCCTGCCCAGTGCTAAGAATAAGCCACCTCAGATCTCCAGCACTTACCACAAGAAGACAGTGTACACATTAGCCTGGGGTCCTCCAACTCCTCCTTTGATTTCTGGTGAGTCTTCCAACACCTTGTGACAAAGCAGAATGTCCATGCAGAGCACACAGATGCCGTGAAGCTGCTCTTCCCTCCCTTCTTAGAAGGAGCCCCATTTGCTTGGTGGCAATCCTTTGCAGAATATGTTCTGCTTGAGGAAGTGTTAACACCTTTACAAGGGTACAGACTCTTCTGATACCCTCAGGAAATAGGTTGGAGTAGTGCCCCACACCTCTGGGCTTGCTTCAGGGTGTTACAAACCAGGAACTTCACAGGCTTCCTGCAGCATTTGCATCAAATCAAATACAGGTTCCAGAGTTTCTGCCTTTTGAAGTTTAGCTCTTCTTACACAGCTTGGATTTTTTTCTTATATGGACCAAAATTTAAAGGGAATTTTACTGTTTGCAGTGATTGTGCTGTGGGGACCTGTTGGTAGAAATGAGAGCTCTCTCTAGAGGGTTGTACTGTTGGAATTTCCTGCTGCTGGACCATAGGCATTGAAGGATGTATATTGGTTTTTGAAATAATGCTTTGATTTATCGTGGGAGAGATTAGTTCTGTGAAGACTGATGAAGAACAGTGTGTTATTAGCTCTTTTTCTCTGTTGGATAGGAGAAGAAAGTGAACAGCCCTCTGTAACTTTATATAGTTGTGCTGGAGAAGGAATTGTTTTTCAACACAATCCCTGGAAGCTTAATGGAGAAGCAAATGACATCAACAAAGTCATCAGAGACACCAATTCAATCAAAGTGAGTATGAATTTGAGGGAGTTTTATGGGTTTATAATAACCACACCAGAGTTTCCGTGGCCTTGTAGTTGTAAGTTTCTGATTTTGATCTATCTGTAACAAAAAACTTGAACCCTTCAGGCTCCACAGATGAACTTTAGTTCATTTGACATTAACTGACTCAAACTGTGTAAAGAGTTTATATATTTGTGTCTGAAGAGGGTGGTTGGTATATTTTTTCTCCTGGTGTCAACATGGCACGTCTTTTTCTGGCATCAGTTGCTTAATTTTCTACTCTGTGATTTACTTGGGAAAAGTAAATGGGGGATAGAGTTTGGGTTTGAAATGTGTGTGCTGTTTAAAATAGTAGGAGATTTCCAGTTTGAAAGCACTTGAAGTGATACCCTGAATCATATCCTGGCTTAGACCACATGGTGGGCATGCATGGGTTATTTCCCTCAATTCCTTTAGTTCCCTTGCTTCAACCATGAACTTCTTAAAACAAGTTTTTTATTAAAAACAATCATGATTTTGCAGGAGGCTGTTTCCATTAGTACTGCACCCAGTGCAAAGTGGTTGGTGATCACTGAGTATCTTCTCAAGTGGGATCAGTCATTTCTTAGTTGAAAGTATAAAATAAGTCAAGTGAGTTGGATCTCCAGTTCTTTTAGGTCACTTGGAGTCAGTTCAAGGGTATTGATTTGTATCAGCTGGGTTTTGGCTTCCTCCTTGAGTTAAGACTCACAGGGGGTTAAGAGTAATGTCAGAGGCATTAAAATGATCATATTTAGGCATCTGAGTTATAAATTGTAAATAGCTTTTGTCTGAATTCAAATGAATAGGGATAATTAAAAGTAAACTTTGGGTTCTCTTGAAGTGAAAAAGAATTTGTTTGCAATGTCTGATGCTTTCCAAGGAGTGTAAGGATATGAAACATCAAGGTCCTACTGAAATCCAGACAAAACTTCAAAATATTTCTCAGAACTAAACAATAAAAAACAGTCATTGATTCTTGCAGTCTTAATTGTTCAGGTTTATTTCACTGCTACAAAAGCAATGGGCACTTTTATGACTTTTCATTTTGCAGACTAATTGCAGCTCTGTCCAGTTGCCAGACTTGCTCTGTTTGAATGTATGTGAGAGAGATTTAAGAGTTTTTGGCAATAATTGTGTGTTCTTTCTGCAGCACAAGCTGCCTGCACGTACAGAGATCAGCTGGAAACCAGATGGCAAACTCCTGGCTCTTGGCAATGAGGATGGGTATGTCCCACTTGTGGGTTAAGGTGGTGTCTGTGCTGATCTTGACTGCTGTCACTGTGGTGAAGCAAAAGTACTTTTTGTTGCCCTGGTTTGTCTCCATTCTTTCACTGCTGAATCATGATAATACAGAATTTCCTGCTGTTATTTGTTGTAGCTGCTCTTGGCATGGAGGATCCTCATTATCACATTAAATTCTATTTCAAGGATCCACTCATGGTTGAAATGCATTTTTGCTGATGAGTGAAACCAGGGCTTGAGTTGAATCCAGAAAGCACAAACTCAGTTACTCTTTAATTCATGTGCTCCAATTCTGCTTGTGCAAGATAACAAAAAAGTTCCCATTTTCACCAGCTACTGAAATTCTTCCACTGTTGTTCTTACATTTCAGCTCCATTGAAATATTTCAGGCACCAAACTTGAAGCTGCTCTGCACTATCCAGCAGCATCACAAACTGATCAATGCCATTCGTTGGCACCATGAGCACGGGACCCAGCCAGAGCTGAGCTACTTGATAGCCTCAGGCTCCATCAATGCCACCATTTATGTGCATAACCTGAAGAACGTTGTAGGTAACAGTTTGCAGATTATACTCCAAATCTTGGCATCTTTTTTTTGTTGTTGTTTATTTCTGTTTCATCTTTCTGGCCATACTTAACAATTTTTCTTTTTTCCACCAGAGAACTCTTCAGAAAATCCTGTGACGATGACAGAGCCTTTTCGAACTCTGGCTGGGCACACAGCTAAAATCACAAGTCTTTCTTGGAGCCCCCACCACGAGGGAAGATTGGTGTCTGCTTGCTATGATGGCACTGCACAGGTATTGTCCAAAGCACCTCAGAATTGTGTTTCAAATCATCCATTCCACAGCTGATCAAAGAGCAGAACTTGTTTTTGTGAGATAAACTATTGAAGTACTACTAGTTTACCTTTGGTAACCATCTGCTGGTTCTGGTTACCTGATATGCAGATTATGTTGTGATTTGTGAATTGATTTGTAAGCCCAGTCATTAACCTTTTAATTTTAGCATTTTTGGATCCTTAGCAAAGAAAGATGTTGTGCAGCTGTATAAATGCAAACAAAGCAAACCCTGCATTTTCTCCGTTTACATGTTTGTGTTTGAAATACCCCTGCAAAATCCCAAAAGAGAAGTTCCTACCTGTCCAAATAATGAGAAAATGCAGAGTATTAGGTGAAGCAGTGACTTTCTGAGTAATTGGGTTTCTTTCTTGTTGCCAAGGTGTGGGATGTGATGAAGGAGGAGCCACTCTGCAACTACCGAGGGCACCAGGGCCGCCTGCTGAGTGTGCAGTGGTCACCAGTGGAGTCAGATTGTGTTTATACAGGAGCAGATGATTTTTCTGTCCACAAATGGCACATCTCCAAGCAGGAGCACACACGGCCTCCTCAGGGTGAGTGTATTCAAACAGAAGATCTTTCCTGGAGGTGATGTTGGAGCTGAGGAATGGAGAGTTGCCATGTTGAAATGATGGAAGTTCTTGTGCCGAATTCCGAATCTGCCTCTTCCCCTTCAGGAATAAACTGTGTCTAGGTTTAAATTGAGTGTTCTTATTTGGAAACTAAATGTTGATCCTGAGATAAGGGCAGTTAATACACTAAAATTTGCACCTTTTACAGGCAAAAAGAGTATAGAATTAGAGAAGAAAAGAAGTATACAGCCAAAAGTCAAAGCCAAGAAGAAGAAAAAGCCTGTAGGCAAGAGCCCAGGCAAGCAGGATGCAAATGATGCCATGAATGGAGATGAGAGCATGAAGGAAATGCTGCTGGAGGAAAATGGAGTGTCAGACCACGAAGCAGAAAAAGAAGCTCAGGAGGCAGAGTTGGCTGATAAAGTCTCTGTGACTGGTAATAATCAAATCATCTTAGGTCAATATTTCCCAGACTGATCAGCCCTCAGAGCATCACCAAGTTTAATTTTCATGCAGATTTTCTCATTGTATGGTTTTATTGAAATTGTCCTCTTGAAGGCAAAAGTCTCTGGAATGCATTTTGTATTTTTCTAAACTAGTTTGTCTAATTGTGTTTAAAGACTAATTGTCTTTAGATAACAAGATTCTGGCCTCATGAACAGAGTTACTGTGCTTGGCATGAAACTGTCATTTTTGATCAGCATCGATCAATCTTACAATACTGGTGGATCTTCATTGGTGTCTCTTGACTTCTCATTTAGCCTTCTGACAGTTCTCTGTTTTCTTGATATTTTCTTTCCCTGGAAAGCTGTTAAGTTCTGTGGCAAAGCAAAGCTTGGTTTCTGTCTATGTCAAAATCAATGTAACAGAATGTGAATATGTGAATTATTCTGTGTGCATTTCCATTCATTGCTTTTTCTTTTTTTTAAATCACTTGACTCCACAGTGGCCAGGGATACATCTTCATGTGCATGTGACTATTCTGCATTCAGCTTGCCAAAGCCTTTTGTGACCCAGAAAACTGCTCCTGTGAAAAAGGATCCACCTAAAGAGAAACCAAGTTAGTGTGTTTCAGGGATTTTTAACTGTCCTGTTCAAGGCAGAGTTCCTCATGCTAGGCTTGTTTGGCTGCAGATTCCCTTCCTAATGTGACACCAAATAAGTGCCACAGAAAGAAAAGGGTGCTTTTGAAATAAATTGAGGGGTTCTGCTGTAACTGCAGCAACAGTGACTCAAATGTGTCTGATTTTTCAGCTGCTGATGCCTCTCTGAAGAAGAGGAAGCCTCGTTCTATTCTGCCCTTCAGCACATTAATGGATCACAGATCAAAAGAAGAATTGCATCAGGACTGCTTGAGGCTGGCTGCATGTCTGAAAACTAAAGGTACCAGTATAAAATTCAAAATACTTAGAGAGTAGCTACTCTCAAGTACTCAAAATCAAGTGTCCAGGGACTTGACTTCAGCCACAGGACATTCTTTTTTTAAATCCTCACCTTTATCAAAGAGTGAGACTTAGTGTGATACCAAACTTAGATCTCAGTGTTGACCAACAAATTATAAAATCTGCTGTACAGGAAAGAAAGTAGAAGACAGAAATATTTGCCAACAGTTGAGTGGTACAGTGACTTGGCACATTCCAGTTCCCAGTTCTGTGTTAAATCCTAAATATTCATTCTTCTTACCTGGTTTAGATAATAATGAAGATGCGTCCCCTGACCTCAAGGATTGCATCCACCTGGGGCTGTTCACAGACAGGGATTCTCTGCACAAGATGATTGATATGGAAGGTAGGTGGCATAAAGAATATGTCCACTGTAACTGTTATATTCAAGTGGAAAACAAATTGGGAAAAACTCTTGAGTTTTCTTTACTGTGGATTACAGTCTAGGATTAAGAATGCATCTCTGTGTGAGAACATACATCTTTTTCCAGATGGTTTTTTACATCTTTCAGATGCAAACCTGCCTTATCTTAAGCTTGACTGATTTCCCTTTTGCCAAGCTATTTTACTGTGACAGATATTGCTGTTGTACTCCTGCTGATGGGAAATGTGTTTGCTTCCAACAGGAAAGCACCACTTGGAGAACGGGCATGCAGAGCTCTTCCAGCAGCTCATGCTGTGGAAAGGAGACATGAAGGGTGTCCTCCAGGCAGCTGCTGAGAGGGGGGAGCTGACAGACCAGCTCGTAGCCATGTCACCCATGGGTATGTTTGCACTAGCACCACATGAACTGGTAGAATTGGCTGCCAAGGGTCCCCTCGTTCTGGTGGTTCTGGACAGAAACTCAGGAATTAGTTCTTTTGTGATATGATTAGCACTCCTTACAGCTTGCTGCTGGTTTAAATATGCTTTTAAGTTATTTTGCTGGCAGTGAAGTCCTGCAGTCGTGTTCAAGTCCTAGTTTTGCCCCACTTCATTGACTTGTTAGGATGGTTAAGAACTAGAAACTGACCTGGGGCAGAGAAGAGGTACATATTGAAGAAACCAGTGATGGTATGGCACAGGAATTCTTCCAGTTATAAAACTGCCTCCAATGTTGTTGCCTTCTCTTTTGCAGTTGGATACCAGGCCTGGGTTTGGACAGTGGAAGCCTTTGCCAAGCAGCTGTGTTTTCAGGAGCAATATGTGAAGGCTGCCTCCCATCTCCTGTCCATCCATAAAGTCTATGAGGCTGTCGAGCTCCTGAAAGTGAACAATTTTTACAGGTTGCTGTATATTCATGTTTAGCACTTTATCTTGGGTTTTTTGTGGGCTAGATGGAGCACTTTGGTTCACTCTTTGCACACAGATTAACTTTTCTGTCTGGTTTCCCTTACGTGCATTAGGGAAGCAATTGTAATGGCTAAGGCCAGGCTGCGTCCAGAAGATCCAATTCTGAAGGATCTCTACACCAGCTGGGCAGCTCTGCTGGAGAAAGATGGTCATTATTCCATGGCTGCCAAATGGTGAGTGTTGCTGGGGAGAAGACAGAATTGGTTCCATGCCTAAAACAAAGAAGATTCTTGGTTTGATGTCAGTTGCGGTCTGTTAACTGCTCTGGTCATCGGTTGTGTAAGGTGCTTTCTGAGCCTGATCTCACTAAATTTCCTCTAAGGTTGGTGGGAAGAGAAGATCCAGAGAGCAGTTCAGAGCAGAAAATCCAAATGCCATATTACAGTAGAGCCATCTCTTTCCACAGACATTACTGGAAGTTTCTGAAAACTAATCTAGCAAGACTAAGATTGGATTGTCTACAAAAAGACTATGTGAGATTTCCAACCTTTCCACTGGAAACATGCAGTGCAGCAGTTATCTTGAGCTTCTTGAAGCCTTAGCTAATATCCTGGTCATTGGGTTATCCTGCTCCAGCTGGAGTGTTTTAACTTCATGACTACCAAAACTATTGATACTCCTTGAAATATTTTGGCTGGGGTGGTGTCCTCTGCTTGATGCTGATTTCAGTTCTGGTGTTTTTGTGGGTATCACACTTGGGAAAGGATTTGCATGAAACCCAGAGAAATGCAGTAGAGACAGACAGCTGAATATAACCTTTGTCTCCTGAGTCTGTTTTGTTTTATTGCTCATCCAAGCCATGTGTGGTATGCAGACCACAGAGATGTCAGTGCTGATTTTAAGGCTGTGTGACTTCCCCTTTGTGGCTTTGCATCAGATTATTCACCATGTGTCTGTAGTAAACTTTGATAAAGAAAAGTGATGAGAGCTCTGAGAACCTGTGGGAAATTCAGGGTCATGTTCATTTGTGTTACTGTGTTGCAATACAATTTAAAAACTATTTTAGTACCAATCAACTTGTTTTGCCTTTATCTTTTTCAGTTATTTGGGAGCTTCCTCACCCTATGATGCGGTTAAAGTGTTGTCCAAAAAGGGGGATGTGACATCTCTTAAAACTGCTGCTGAGCTTGCTCTGATATCTGGGGAGGAGGAGTTGTCAGCAGCTTTGTCTTTGAGATGTGCCCAAGATCTGCTGTTATCCAGGAACTGGGTGGGAGCTCAGGAAGTCCTTCGGCAGCATAAAACTTTATTTGTGAGTCTGGTCCTTTCCTTTCCACCTTCAGTTTTATGTCTCTCCAGATTGGCATAATTTGGCACAGCTTCCCATATGTTAATAGTCCACACGTGGTCCTTTGGGGGCTGGTTTTGCCTCAAAATATTTTTATAGGAGTGTTTTGGAATGTCCCTATGGAATGCTCATGGTGGGGAGGCTCTGTCCTTGTGATATGAGAGGTTGTAGAGAAAAGTGGGATTCTTTTTTTAAGTGTGTAAGACTGATCATGAGAAGAAAGAAGTGAAGCATTTCCTGGTTACATTAAAGGAACAAATGAGCCAACTGGAGGCTTAAATTTGAAATGTCTTTTTGTAAACTGAGAATCAGATGGCTGTGTTGCCTTGCCCTGAGGTTTTCTCCTGATTCCCTTAGGCTCTGTCACCATGAAGCTGCTACCAGGCATGATGTTCTTGAATCCTGTGGTCAGCAAGGGATTGTTTTTCTTGTTGCAACAGCTCAGTGCTTTTTTTTTTTCCTCCTTGTTAAAGGGACAAAGACTTGTTTTCTGCCTGAACGAAGTGCTCTGCAGGTGCCTCAGTGAAAGGAACCCCTGTGAGAGAAAGAGCCCCGTGCCCCCCTGTTACCACAGCTGGGAGCTGAACAGAGAAGCCTCGTTTTTTGACATGGTGACAGAAGTGTGGCAGAATGTGCTGGGCATGGACACCACTGAACAAGCCACATGTGCACAGGAGCAGCTTTGCAGGATTGAGCACCCCCCTTCAACCAGCAACACACACCCAAAGCAGGTACATGGATTTTGATCTGTGCAGGCACAAATCCTTGCTTGGGTACAGGCAGTAAACCCAGACACTCTGACGTGTTCCAGCAGCCATTCCCAGGGAAGTGATGTCTGCAGCCTGCTGCAGGATGGGGTTTTAGTCTGGGAGAGAGATGATCAGCAGCTGGGACAGCTTTGTGTAGCCAGCAGTTTGTTTCTGTGCAGCATAAGAACTGCCATAGGGTGTTTGGGGTCAGCACTGAGGTCACTGAGATGTGCTGGCTGGGAGTGATTGACAGAGCTGAGTGGTCTCAGCACTGATTCAGGGGTTTGTATTGGACTGTTAGGGGAGGTAATGCTGCTTGTTGTCAAAAGAGTTTGCAAAGTCTGTGCATAGATTGGTGCTCCTGCAGCTCTTTGTGACCACAGTCAGTCACTGCTCCCACTTCTCATCTGTTTACTAAGACACAGGCAAGCACAGTGGCTGATTGAACACCTCCAAGTGATGTAGAAATGCACCATCTCCTGCACGAAGGAGACTGTGTAAATTGCATTGTCACTAAAATTGCTTTTGGTCAAGTCATGTGCTTCTGGGCTCTTCCACAGTTGTCATAAGCTCACACTTTACAGTAAAACTATTAACTGTGCTCTCTGGTGCTTCCTGTAGGTGCTTTTCCATGTCTCCCATGACCTGGCCCTCGCAGCCCTGAGCTGTCACTTGGGGATGTGGGATGAGGCAGTGAAAAGTATTCTTGGGGCTGTGACCCGCAGTTTTGATGCTGGGAATTTCACTCTGCTGCAGGAGATTTGCAATATCATCCTTCCTAAGGGTAAGTCTCTCCTTGTGTTTCTCCTGGCACTGACAGGGCTCTTTCCTGCCAGCACTGCTGTGTCCATTAATGTTCCTAGCCTAAATAATGTTTGGGAGCAGCAGACACAGCCATATCTGTGAAAAGTTGTGGAATTTGGCTGGTGCTAAGGCCACTGGGTGATGAAAATTCCTGACTGTGAAAGGAAGCTCAGCTGTGTCACCTGGTGTGGGTGATGTAGGAAATGGAGTGAATTCACTTCTGTGAGGGAGAGGGGGGACATTGGAATGCTGTGTTCATTTCATAGCAACACATACTCCAACTTGTCCTCCATTGTCTTTAGAGTGTGCAGTGCATTTAGTTTGTGGCTTTCTATTATGTGACTCTTGTGTTTTGCAGCTTGGGACCAAAGAAATTTGCTGTAGCTGATGAGAATATTTTAGGTAGAACAGAGTATTGTGTTCACAAAGATGCCCAAGATGTTTTTGCTTTCATAGTTCATGTACTTCTCTGCCAGCATCTTAGTAAATCCCTGATTTGGGTTTCCAGGGTTTCCTGGTTCATTTACCTGATGTGCTCATTGTCTTTGGAAAGTTCTATGAACTATTTGTAATCCTTTTCTCATTATTAGGCTGTGATGACCTGAGAGACAAACTGGACAGCACCAACTCCCAGAGCATGGATGCCTGCAGGAGTCTGGAGGGCTTTGTGGCTTACAGACTGCTCTATGACCTGTGGTGGAACCCACCCAAAGACTCCCTTGGCCTGCAGAAGGCTGTGTTGGGTCCTGTGCCATGTCCCAGTGAGCAGACAGCTCTTGAGAACAGCTGTATTTCAAGTGACCCATCCTCTGAGGAAACGGTTCAAACTGCAGCTGAGATGGGTGAAAACCTCTGCAGCACAGCTGAAGTTCCTCAGTGTGAGACACAGAGTGACTCAAGAACTGATTCAGTTGATTTGGTAGACAGACAGTCACAACTGAAGGGTTGCCAAGTGCTCCTTTCAGAAGAGATGGCTGCCTTGCAGAACACCCAGAGAGACATAGCTGAGGTCCAGGAGACTTTAGCAGAAATGATCCGCCAGCATCAGCAGCAGAGGAACAATCTCCAGGAGAACACAAATGGAAACACCCAGGGAAGCAACCTGGAACAGAGTTCAGAGACTGAGTCAGACAAACCATGCTCTGACAGTGACCAGATGAATTGGTAAGATTCAGCACATGAATGAATGGATTGAAAAGTGTTGGGTTTTTGTGTGTTTGTGCAGCAAATTTCTTGGTTTGCCTAGACTGCCTCAAATCTCCTCCCCATCACCCAGGAACACTTGAATATACAGCTCAGAAATCTTACATTTCCCCTGGGCTGAACCACCACGTGCACAAACTCAGTGCAGCTGAATAGTTTTGTGATGCATGAGATGTTGTTACAGTGAATAAACAGGGCAGCTTGAAAAAGGGAGGATAATGAAAAGGCTAAGCATGATCTAAGAGTTTTGTTTCTTTGTTGAACATTGGTTTGGGACTTTGGCAAGAACGAGCTAGAGCATAAAACACTCAGCCAGTTCTCTCCTCTGCTCCTTGTCCTGGAGGGAGGCTACAGACTCTCGTAACAAAACAGTTCCTCATGACACTGCTCTTCTCTTGACAGCAAAGATGAAGCAAAGCAACCAGTTACACTCCCTGAGCTCACAAAGCAGCTTCTGAAAGCAAAGCAGAAATTAGCTGAATTCCCAGACAATTTAAAGGTAAGTTTTCAGAAGAGCCATTGCAGATCTGAAAAAAGTCATTCTGTAAGGGCAGCCTCCTCACAGAATCCCTTTCATACAGAAAGGAACAGTAACTCTCCTTGTGATCCTGTGGCAGTTTTGAGACAGAACTGACACATGGCATCAGGATGGTATTTTTCTTTCAAGTAGAATTTTCCCCATGCAGTTGGAAAGCATAGCTAAAGCTCCTGTGTGGGAGAACTCAGTGAGATATTCTGTATGGATCATCCCATGCATTTTAAGAGAAATCCCTTGCTGCTTATATATGAAAAAAAAAATCAGAAATGTGAGCTATAAAATGGCCTTAATAATTTAGGAACTGCAGAAAGTACAAATCACACATTTGAAAACATGTAACCATGGTGATTGGGCAAAAGGGGACAAACCTGGATAAATGTGAAGAGAAAATGAATCTGACTCCTGGCTGGCAGATCTGAGAATGCTACAAAGCAGTGTCTTTAGAGAGCTGCCTGATTATGTTGAACTGTAATATAAACTGTAGACATCACCTCATGGGTTTTTTTTGCAGGTCTTCCCATTCCCTGACGTGCTGGAGTGCTGCCTTGTGCTCCTTCACCTCGGATCCCAGTGTCCTCCTGAGCTGCAGGCAGAGGCTCTGGCTCTCCTTAGGAAACACGGTGGTGCTGGTGTTTACAAAAAGGCTGGCAGGAGCTTCTTGACATGACATCCCTAGAGCTGCCTCCAGCTACTTAACACTAAGGCTGCTCTTTCTTCAAGTGAAGGCTTCTTTTGATGGTTGTGGCTGTTACTGATACAGAATGTCAGGTTTATACACATCCACTTGTGCTCATCCACTGATACTTATTTAAGGAGACTGTTAGAAAACCCAAAAGCAGTAGAGTGTGGGCTTGAACTGTTAGAATGCATTTTTTATTTGTTGGACATTATGTTAATGAAAGCTCTTGCTATTTACATGCAAGAGAAAGTTTTGAGCAGCTGTGTAGTCTTTCATCAGAGGAGGAAGTGTAGCTGCCCTCAGGAAAATCAATGGTTTCTGTGAGCAAACTGACCCTTAGGCCAGTATTGTTCTTAAAAGCAGTGTGAGTTTATTTTCTTTCCTTTAAATAAAGTCTTCTACCACCGTGAATTGGTGTTTAATTTGATGTATAGAAGTAAGTTCTCTAGAAAGTGCCAAAACCAATCCTGGATTTTGCAGTCTTGAACATGCAGTATTTTCACCATCTTAGAGCTTAGTTAAAGGCTTTGTCTGTTTTGTTAGAAAAAATAACTTCTATGAAAAGCACAAGGGTGCATAAGCCTTAGTGAATACAGCACCTGTCTTAGTCATTTCTTGAAGCAAGGTTTTAAATGCAGCAAAAAAAGTTGTTGGGGGAAAGTGTGCATCATGAATTTAGAAAGTTTCAATACAGTAAAGATTATTGTTTAAGAATTAAAAAGAGGAGTGATGGATTTTGTAGATCAAAAGCTGTTCAAGGTTCTTCCAGCCAAAATGCAAACTTCATCCTGTCAGATTTCCTGCTTCAAGCTGCGTAAAGCCTCAGAATAACTTCAAGAGCAGCAGGTGAAAGCCAGGGGTTAGACTGGAACAAGATCCTGCTGTAGATGTGTTTAATCACTGAAGTGTTGCCACCAATTTGAATTTGCTGAATTCTGTACAAAGCACCCAAACACCAGGTGGGGGAGCCAGTGCTTAACCAAACTGCCTTCCTGCACTTACAGCAGCAACCACTGGAGTTTGGGTGCAGCAGAAAACTTCACACTCACGTTTGTCCTTTTAAGTGGCCACTCTGCAGTGCAGGAATTCTGCACCAGACATTTAGCTGTGCTGAGAGGGCAGCAGGGAGAGAATACAACTCTGCCAGAGCTCTTCAGCTCAGCTTTCCTCAGCTACTGTACAATAAGCTCAAAAGAAATTTTACTAAGAGCTACCTGAGGAGCACATCATAAATGGTAAAGGAAACAAAGAGGATCTTCAGGCATGTATCTCCCAAATTCAGGTTCCAAAGCCTCAGCTGTGAAAATTCTAGTGCTTGATGGAAAATCCAAAACAAAGCCTGGTTTAAAAAAATTTATTTTACAAAAAATAAAAACTAGTCTTTACAAACATTTCAAATACCAGCTCTAAACCTCAACTCTTTAATATTGGATTAAGCTTGTTCAAAATGCCAGACAAAGTCTTAAAAAATTTTAAGTTTGACATGTCCAAAAGGGTTTGTTCTTTTAAGAAATGTCATTACAGAGCTGTTGAAAAAAAATACTATAGAATGTGTTTCAAAGTCAGAATCCCAAGTTCTTCATCCTCTTTATTACTTCTCAGGTGTTTATAATGAAAAAAAAGCAGAAACTCAGGAAAAAAATCAGAAACTCTGTTTTACCTCTTAAGCATATTGTAAAATTAGGGGCTGGAGAAGCAGGGGGTAGAAGAAGAACAAATATTTGTCCATGCTGATCTAGCTGTGTTGCAGGAGAAGAATAAAATTTGTAGTTTTAAGATGAAAACTGAAGTCAAGAGTACTGGTCCAATCCCCTGTCAAAGGTGAACTTTTGGGCCTCTGAATTTCCAGAACAGTTCCTTAATACCCGTAAGAACAAAGCTGAGGCTTAGTATGGGTCAGAGAGAATTAGAAACTAAGGAGTGCTGATCAAATCAGCTCCATTAATCTCCATTCCCTCTGTTGTTAAAGCAAATCTCTGAATATTTTTAGCTGCAAGGATCATTTTTAATGTCATCCATTCCCACACCTCTGCAGTGATCAAAGGGAGCAATTTCCACAGACAGAGATAAAATAAGCAACACATGAGGTGAAGCTGTCACCCTCACAACATGCAGGAGTTTTAAAATAAGCTTTATAAAACACAAATTGCAAATTTGCGTGCGTCTGTGTCCATTTTCACTGCATTTCCCAACCCTTAGCTCTACCCAATATTCTACTGGTAAATCTTCCTTGCAGATTCTGTACAGTATAAAGAGGAAAAAAACAGAGGTATACACAGTAGATTCTGTCCTTTGCCCTTGGTATTAAAAATATGGCAAACCACAAATGCTGGCATTAGGAATTCAGTCAACTCTTCTGGGTTTCAAAGGAAAATGCAGTTCTTCAGCAAAACTGCAAGGCTTGGTGCAGCCTGTGTA
The DNA here is from genome assembly GCA_013399915.1 of Illadopsis cleaveri. Classification (NCBI taxonomy): domain Eukaryota; kingdom Metazoa; phylum Chordata; class Aves; order Passeriformes; family Timaliidae; genus Illadopsis; species Illadopsis cleaveri. Next base: position 123,143 of record VXBB01019593.1, on the reverse strand, counting down.
CTGGAGATGCTTTTTGTTTGAGACACTGTTTAGGGAAAATGGTTGAGGACAGCAGCTGCCAATATGGTAAACATGTTCTGCTGAGGGGCACCGCTCATCACGGCTGCATGTTGTTGATAATGGCCAAAATGCTCATTTTCTCTTGGGCTGAGTCCACATCTTCATTTTGTTTCTGAGCCACTCCTGTGCCAAGGCCGTACAGTCGTCCGCAATACTTTGCATCATCAATTGTATCCTCAAAAAATAACTGCAGATTAAAAAAAAAAAAAAGAGAAACAGGTACTGTTTAATTGTGCCTCTAAATCAGAAAACATCCAATGTTAATTAACAGCTCATGTGAAATTAGCCATCTCCAAGATGGAATGTACCAATTAAAATAAGCACATGAAAGGCAAGTAAACAGAAGAAGTCTGTGCCAATATCAGTAATTCCTGTTCCTGACAGTTTGAAGTGTAATGGCCACAAGGCTCAAAAATCCCAAAGCAAAACAACCAACACGCTGTACACGTTGACATGGCCAGGAAGTGGAGAAGCAAGAACACTGCAGTACCTCTTTCATTCTGAAAAATGCCATTCCTGTGAGAAGAGAGTCTGATCCTGCCTGGTGTTGTCGTCCAATTCGCTGCAAATCCAACTGATCTGCCACTTCCTGAAGGCCACCCTGCAAAGAGAACAGAAGAGATTTTATTTTGGAAGATCCATCTCTTGCCAAAAACTGCCACATTTCTCCAAAACTTGAGGGCAAACAGGGTATGATGAACCAATGCAGATCCCAGCAGTACACACACTCCAGCTGTGAGTGAAACACGGTTGGAAGTGCTACTGAAAAGTGCATAAATATCTCATCTCAAATTCAGGTGCCTTCTTTTCCTCTTGCAGATACTTGAGATAACTGTGAGTACATTCATAGATTATACATGCTGAGCCTTTCTCTCCCTTTACTCAAGGCTGTGATTCAGTAGGTAAATAACTTTCAACCCTCTTACCAGTTAATCAAGTCATGGAGTATTTCATGTAAAAGAAATACCCTTGCATTGGAAAGATAAATATGCTGAATTATAATTAGCCTCCAAAACAAACCAGAAGGCTCTGGCAATGTCCCCTTTATAATAAACACATTGCTAAGTCTGAAACTGGGGAGGGCAGTATCCATTAGACACAAACTGTGTCTCAGGTGCTTCTGTGTCACTACTGACTTTTATATACATTCTCATTTTAAGAAAACTTATGCAGCAGGTCTGCCACTTGTATTCCTGTACATGTTCAGTGTTGATACCCATCATCTGCTTTCTGGGGAGATAAAAGTACCTTGAGGTTTTTGCAGCTCTTCATTAAGTACTTCACATCATAGATAGATGGGAAGAAAAGGTTTAAGATATGGAAAAATTCATGTTCCTCTTCTGGTAACCTGGAATCTGTCAACAACTTCACCATGTAGCCAAAGTCATAACCACTGAAAAGAAAACCACAGAGAAACCAGGTAAGCAGGCAGTACCTATAACCCAAGGTACCAGTACCTCCTTTTTCAATAGAATTTTTTACTTGCTGTGCCTTTCAAGCTGTAACATTTTCTGACATTCATAAAACTCTAGATCTCAGCCAGAACTCATCCTGATTTTCTATGTCAACACAGGACTTTGGGATGCTCCCCAAGTGCCTTCACTAGCCTTCTGTGGAACACCTAAGCCACTGGGTACACATTCCTTCCTCACTCTGTACATTTCTGTAGCTAAGGGCAATACACAATAGCAGGAAACCCTGCAAGTATCTGTTAAGGGAGAAGGAGATGATGGCAAATCCTTTAATTTGTGATACCATGTTGGACCAGAAGCTTCCTAACCAAGTTGGTTGAAATGCTACAAGAAAAATGTCTTAACCACACAGGTGGAAGTTCAGAGCACCACCAACTTTGTAGGGAAGAAGAAACAAAATCCTTTCTTTAAAATGCATTTACTAAGTGTAGAAATCACATTTCAACTTGTTAGTAGCTTCTTCAAGAGGAGACTGTAACAGCAAAAGAATTCACAAGCAGTCAGAAAGTCAGACCATGAAGTGGCCTTACTTCTTTAACTCGGCCTTCATATCTTGAGGCTTAATTTAAGAACTGTGGGACTGCTAATTTTTCTCCTTAAAATCTGTCAATCTCCATGGAAAATGCAGAGAATTAAGAAGAGATTTAACAGTGTCAGTGAGCATCCTGGACCCACCTGTGGAAGGACAGCCATTTCACACTGTCACTGAGGACGACCCCAGATGTCATCAGCAACTCAGCAAAATGCAGGGTATCGATCCCTTCTTCTTCATGCTTCTGGAACTGCAGCCCAGAGCTGGCAAGGAGGTCTATGGAATCCTGAGAGTACATGTCTTCCCTGAAGGAAAAAAAAAAAGCAGGTTTGCACTTAGGGTGCTGCCAAGACAAGCTCATTTTAGAAAAATTCTCCCCACACGATGTCAAGAATTGGACTAACCAGTAGGATACTTCTGAGTTCCAATTTCTCTCTCTAGAAAACTCAAACTGACTCAGTTTCAATACCACTACTGCAGCCTCCTACATCTGTAACAAGCTGTTCTGTGATCATAACTAGTTAACAATTTCACTGCTAGTGCAAATTCCAAAGATTCCACCTCCACAGGACTGAAACTGACATCCCTTCTGCAAGGTGAAGGGAAGCACCACAGATGAGGGCCCAGAGGAAAGGGGAGTTCTCCCAGACAGGAAGATGTGCAACTCTAAAGCACTGACCATCATTCCTGTCTACATTTTTCCTTTTCACTCCACAGCATGTACCACCTTATCAGCACCTCCACTTCCATCTCTAGGAGTTAAGTGAATTGCATCATCCTTGACTCAGGAAGGAGGACAAGAATGATGTGCTTGGTGGAGAGCTGAGCAGGAACCTGACTTCTTTACTGGTTTGTGTCATTTGAGAGGGAGGAAACACATGGAGACAAGTTCTATCAATATGGTAACTCATTTAAATGAAGTGATCACACAGCATAAACCACTTCACTCTGATTCCAATACTTGTAGGAGGCTCACAAATTTGTGGAGTAAATAGTGGAACTTTTGGGGTCAGGAACTGGATGAGCTGCACATAGTAGCTACAAATTTTTGTAATGCTTTCCAATGACGGTTTCATAAAAATAGATTGATTTCCTCTACATATGTGGTTTTGCCAGATAAACCCTTTCTTTATTTCCAGACAGCTCTAGTGGTGGCAATTATGCTGAGTTTATCTTTATAATTACAGGGGAAGGGATAATGAAACTTGTTCCAGCTGCAACCCAGGATATTACAGTATGGAGGAGACAAGAACTGCCACACTCCATTTAACAAGATTCATTCTCCTGAACAGACGTGATGATTACACCAACATGTTTTTAGATCCCAGCTTATACTTAGGCATGTATCTGTAAAGAGGTTTTTTCTTTTTGATGAGACCAGCACATCCATTTATTTTTAGCAGAAAGAGATGGAGTTTTACATATATATATATATATATGAAGTTTCAAACATTGTTCTAGAAAAAAAAGGCACACAAAATTATCAAGAGAAAGGGTAATAAGGATAGAATTTTAGCATGGCTTTGACCTCCAGATGCACTGTTAACTCCAAAATAGGTTCCCACATAATCTGTACTAGAATCTCAATCCTTATTGCTCAGAACCAGCCAGCAATGATGACCACAGGATCACCAGTATTTGCCAAAGGAAAGCATCATTCCAGCAGAAGGGAAGAGGAAATTATTGCCAAGCCCAAAGACTCACGTAAGGTTGAATTTGAAGTTGAACTGCCAGGTGTTGATGCCAGAAGGATATTCCCCCTTCTCATTTGTGAAAGTCAGGCCCAGCTGGATGATTTTCAGCAGGTCGACGTTACAGCGGAGGAGCTGGTACTGATAATCGATGGAGCTGCGGAACTCCCCGATGGGCCGCACAACAACCCCGGGGAACTCCGTGTCCTGGGGGAGAAGGAAATTCAGTTTCACCAGGGATCCTAGCAGGAGTCATTATTACTCTGTCAGGAGGACAGTCCAGACAGTGAAAACCTTCACTGCTTCTGAGCAACAGCCAATGCCTACATGAACAAAAACTACCATCAGTCAAAACACACCTCAACAACAGCAGCTGCTATTAGAAGGAAAACCATCCAGCAGATGAAAACCCATCTCTTAGATGAAAACTCATCTAGCAGATGAAAACCCATCTAGCAGATGGAAAACCTCTTATTTAGCCAGTGCCTGTGTGCTGTCTTTGCTGAACACCAAACTGCCACACTGTTACCCTCAGACTGGGTCACTGAGTTTCTACTGACTAGACACAAAATCTTTCACAACAAACCCAGTGCTGTGCACCTGACACAATCTCTCCCTTGCCCAAGAGGTTTATCTCTCTACTCTACAGCATAGTCACTACAACACACCCTAAGAACACTTTCAGTGAGACTAGAAAGAAGCAAAAAAGTTCATTTCCCATTGACAAGTGTTAACAAAAAAATCATATTCACTTCCACAGCTGAATTTGACACCAAAATCCCACACACTCTGCAGGGGCACCTGTCATTTGCCACACTTTTAATGAGGACATTTCATATCTTGAGGTTCAGAGCTCCTAAGCAAAGCTGGCAGAACTTACACTTTCACAGCTAAAACCAGTTCTTAATCTAAGACACTGGGGTGCTGCCAAGCAGATACAGACTTGTAAGAGCAGGAGGAGATTCCTCCCACCTGGGAGGAATCCTCCCACCTCGCTCTTCATAAACAAAGCTTTCAGAACACATTGTCTTATCTACAGCCAGAATAGTTTTCTTCCCTAAGAATCAACATCTGCCCTCATTAGAAAGGAGGCAGCCCAGCTGGCCAGCAGTCACTTGCAGGTCTTTTGACCTCCAGTCCCATGGCATCTTCTACAATCAAATGGAGAAAAACATTCAAAGGACAAACACAGTGGTGGAAAAATAAGAATTTAAACCCAATTGTGACTTGTTTCATTTTCCTGCTGCAGAAACAAATACACTATGACTAGCTAAATATTAAATAAATTCATGTGTTTAAGTTGGCCTCCCTCTTCCTCTTCTTTAAATCAATCTATACTCTTGTACTGCTTGTATTAAATTCTGGAAAGCTACTGAACAGCTTTTTATTTTTTCACCTCTTCTAGTTTAGCTTGACTAAGGAGAAATCATATTTCTGGTGGTAGGGAGAAATCATTTCTCACTCAAGAATCAACTCAGTCCACAACCCAAAAAAATCCCTTGTCTAAGAGAATGAGGTTGAATATAGAACATTTACCATGGCAATGTAGCTGTAACTCAGAACAATCTCCCGAATTTTCCTCATCTCTTCCTCCAGGTTGTTGGCCCATACTTCACAGATAACCTGGCTGTTCTCTGCAAGGGCTGCTGGCATCTTGCAGGGAACAGAAAAAAGGCAGCTGATGCTGAACTCCAATGACAGTGTAGGATCACAAGCTGAGCAATCTTATCAGTGTGCTGCATTAAAGAGATAAAAAAATAATGTTTTAAGTGAAGGAAGAGTGACATGTGAATAAATGGTCTGTAGGACTCAGTCCCACTCCCATTTTCACCTCCAAATAACCCATTTAAAGTTTACACCAAGTTCTTTCTTGCTTTATCACTTTCTGTAAACATGCTGAATGAAACCTAGAGCATCTGTTCACAATGTAAAGAGCAGATGCACAATCAACAGTCCAGTTATTTATGTAAAGAATCATTATCCCTATCTTCCTTTTCCTGGCATAAGCTTTGACACTTTGGGCACAAGATGTACAGGCAGTGAATCCTCATGTTCAATCCTCAGCTATTTCCCCATTCCTGGAAGTGTTCAGGGCCAGGCTGGATGGAGCTCTGAGCAACCTGATCTAGTGGAAGGTGTCCCTGCCCTCAGCAGAGGGGTGGAATGAGATGATCTTGAAGGTCCTCTCCAATCCAAGCCCCTCTGTGATTCCATGATGAAGACAATTGTTTAAGCACAGTAACAGAAGGCATCAGAGGGAACACTCATCGGCACGAGTTTCAGTGGCTATGAGTATCTAAAGGGGAGGTGCCAAGGACATGGAGCCAGGCTCATCTTGGTGACGCCAAGCGACAGGACAAGAGACAATGGGCAGAAGGCGATGCACAGGAAGCTTCCCCTGAACACGAGGAAGAACATGAGCAAAAACTGTGAAGGGACCAGGAAGGGATTGCCCCGAGAGGTTTTGGAGTCTGCCTCAATGGAAATATTCCAGAACTGCCTGGACACAATCCTGTGCCATATGCTCTGGGCTGACCCTGCTTGAACAGGCAGGTTGGACCAGGTGACTCACTGTGGTCCCCTCTAAGCTGTCCCACTCTGGCATTGTGTCCTTCTCTGCTGTAACTCGGGACACACTGCAGCGGGTGCTTCACCTGGAACCACCGGCAGTGTCAGCTGGGCTCAGCCACCGGCTGCTGTCCCTTTCCCGCAATAACACCGGCGAACCGCTCCCGGCCGTCTGCAGGGGGGCTCTGGCTCAGCCCACGGTTACCCGGAGGGACCGAGCGCACCGCCACAGCCCGGCCGGGCCCGGGGTCACCTCAGGGCCCCCTCACAGCCTGGGGGCGGCCGGACGCGGCTCATCGCGGCCGGGAANGGGCTCCCCGCGCTGCAAGGGGCGGGCGAGTCCAAACTCCGCGGGCGGGGGGGAGGAATGAGGGAGATGGATGCCTCCGCTCCTTGAGGGAAGAGGCGCCATAACGCCCACCGGGGCTGGGGTGGGCTCCCAGCATGGGGAGCCGCCAGCACCCCCATCCCTTGGGACACAGGCTGCGCCGGGCCCTGGCTGAGCGTCCCCGAAAGAAGCAGCGGCCGCCCCTCCCTCACCAAGGGGAGGTGAGGGGGTCCCCGGGTCGGGGTTAGGCCCGAGCCCCCCGGGCTCCCAGGCCACGGGCGCGCAGGGTGGGAATGGGATGAGGGTTTGCTTTCCAAGAGGGATTTCCTAAGGCCCAGAGAGCAAACCACTGCTGTCCTGCCACGCGTTGCTCCTACGGTGTAGTGCGTATCAAGCTCATTAACTGAGCAAGCTCTGCTCCTTCCTGCGGGGGCTTAGAAGTCATTTAAGTTCCTACTACACCTGCAGACTTCTAGTCTGGCTTCTCCTGTTCCAGGAATGGAATTTAAATTACGTTAGCAACAGAAGGTTGTAGCTGGTAAAGCAGCTACTGCTTGTGTAACACGGCTGCCAACACTTGCTTTGCGGGCTGATGCTGATGGCAGATAGGCAGTTCATTTGGAAGCTTATCTACTAATTAAGCTTCGATAGTATTTCCCTTCTTTTAGATTGCCTTCCTTCTGGACAGGGTTGCATCTGTTGTGAAATACCTATGTGCCTCTATATGTATATATGTTCTGGTACAGGATTATCTACCCACCATATAGGAGTCTTTCCCTGAATCTCGGCTACTTGCCCAGCATTTTGAACAAAGTATCTGGAAAAGCAGATATTGGTATCTTTCCCACGTCAGACACCATTCAGTGTCTCAGGTTTAATGTTCACACCTCAGCAAAGTGTTGCCTTTAGAAAACGAGGGTTTTTCAGGTGCTTCTGTGTCGAGTGACCTTGTTGCTGTCAGCATCTTATTACGTTCCCTTTATTGAACGTTATTTTGATTCTGAGTTTATTTTCAGGGATGATAGAGAGTTATGGTTTTGCCTTAGCTCTGCAGTCTCTAGTATTGTGTAATTTATGCAACGTGCAATAATGCTACACTGCCAGAATTAATCACCTTTCTTCCCCCGGTCAGTTGAGTCTGGGGTTTTGTACAAGGATATCTGTGTTGTTAGCAGGTAAATTCAGCAGGCTGGATTACAGCACCCTGTAAATATAAGGTTGGATTTTTATTTCCCAAAAGAGCTCAGGGTAATTTTTCTTGCCCATAAACCAGCACTTGAAGGGATGTTGAATGCAGAGGAAAAAGGAGGATGCATCTCCTCAGGCCACTGTAAATATCTGTGCCCTGGTACTGTAATAAAGATGTGTTGCAGGCAATAATAACCTGTGATAAATTACTTTGTAGTGTGTAAAAATTTGTGTGTAAAAAAAAAAAAAGCTGTTCAAGGATGTTTGCAAGCACTGGTGGGAAGAGCTGGAGACATGTTTTGCTTGATGAGATCAGAATTTTTTTCAAACATGACATGGCTAATAAAGATTCAGAATAGCTGGAAAAGGCATCCTGCTCTTTAAAAAGTCCCATCATTTCTGTATTTGGAGGTTACCAAGGTTGTCTCCAGCTCCAGCACTCCAAAGCAGGTCTTGAAGAGTCCTCACATCTACACATGAATGTAGAGCTGCATTATAAGGTGGAATAAAGGTCTTTAACTCAACATTTTCACACTGGGCAGCTTGAGCTGCATGCCCTGTTGTGCTTTTTCTTTAGAGCTTAGTCACAGTACCACAAGAAAACTTTTTTGTGGGAACCCTGAAAGGTGAATTTATGTTTTCCTTGCCCTTCTGTTGAAGCAAACACTGCAGTGCTAGGTGGTGGCACACGTGCCCTGGCAGAGGGTGAGAAATCTGATTCAGAATGCAGGGAATGAGGCAGTGGTGATGTGTGCCAAGTTCAGATTCCTCTTCAGCCTTAGAGGAACTATATCAGGATGGGCTTGTACAGTCCCTTTAAAGATACTTCATAGATTTTCCCCTGATGTTCCTCTCAAACAGTGAAACAACCAGTGACTATTACAAAAACTGTGGGGAGTGAACAAAGTTGTTTTATGAAGTGTCTGATCAAAAAATTTTTTAGCTGAGAAGAAATCAGATTTCTTGCGTGGCTCAGCAAAGATTGCAGCAGCACTGGAGTATCTGATGTGGAGACTTCAGGGCACAGGGCAGCCAGCAGGCAGAAGCAGCCGTTGGATTAGTGACAACCTGTGCTAGACACAAAATTGCAGCAGAATATGAATGGCATTTACAACCCTGTGACTAATATGCTGAGCTGTCCCTATGGGTATGAATATTTCAAAGATGACCATGTTGGAATTGAACAGTGATTCAAAAGGAACACTGAGGTCTGAAATTCACTCTTATCATCTACTATTGGCTGTTGGATGAACAGTCCTCCCCCTGCAAGCTCAAATGCAAAGATCAGCTGAGAACATTATCCTTATGGTACCCCTCTCTTGAGATACTCATTTCCACTTCCTCTGCACGTGAGTAAATAGTTTGAAGGAATCACATTCCCCTCTGTTGAGTCTACTCTGTGTGATAAATATCAATCAGTAGCAACAGCTAAGAATTACAACTTCTGTCCCTACCAGGGAATAGTGGGAATTAGCCGAGAGAAAGTGATGATGGAAACAGCAACAGAGTGTTAAATGCTGTTCACTCTTGCAGAGCTCTCTGCACCTCCAGCTCTGCTGGCATCAGGTGTTACTGAGAAAGAGCCTGTGTTGCTCCACCTGTGAAGGGCAAACAAGGCTAACTGTGAGGCAGAGGTGATATTCCCTGTTTCTCCCCCTGTGGAAAAATAGATCTGGAAAGTTTTGATAGTAACACCCTCAGTTGTCAGAGCTTAGTTCGCAATAGGGCACAATTTATCAGCTAAGTAACAGATTGGGGCCACATTTGCATAAAAAAGATCAGTGCTGCTGTAAATCACATCTTACTCTGCAATACCATAATTATACTTTATGGTCTGTAAACATCAATGCTTAAAGACAACTGAGCCCAAGCACATGCTGCCCTATGTGTATCTCCACCTTACCCATGGAAGCAAAGCCTATAACTGGTTGAGGGCACTGTGTGGCAACAGAGTTGGAGTAATTTTTAGACTTAGTAGAACAGCATGAAAACTGGACCGCTGTTTTTTTGCCAAATTCCACAGTAACCCCTATTGCTCTTAACAAATACACCTTTGACCCATTCAGTTGCACTGGCAGTAGCTATTTTGTGCTCCAACCATGAGTTAGTGAATTATAAAAACTATTTATCTTTACAGTGTCAGTGGCTTTTTTTTATTCTCAGGTACAATGACGAAAAACTTACCTGCAGAGATGTATTCCACGTGCTTAACTGAGTAACAGGGTGCACATACCCACGGGGAACACTGCCAGCACTAACAGTGACATGGCACTGGCTTCACATGACTTGTCTGGGAGGGGACAGGCAGCTCTTGCTTGGAAACACCCCCCCCTTGCCCTTGCCTAAACCCTCATAAGGTTTCGACAGCAGTAGTCAAAAGTGAGGAGTTGAACTCTGGGCTCTGAACAGACACAAAGAACCTCTCTCCTAGGCTACCATCAGCAGGAGGTGAGCAAAGAACAGGCAGCCAGAGTTCAAGGGTGTAGGAGCTTGAAAAGATACGATAGAGACTTTGAGGGAGTCATTAAAAGGCAACGTCGTGTCTGTGTGAAGTGCACTGTCAGCTTTTCTAGGAACGGGGTTCCTCGTGAAACTGTGCAGAGCTTGGTAGGACATCAAACACCACGTCTGCTCCTGTGTCTGTCCCACAGAGTGGCTGATATGCAGCTCTTCAGGTGACCAGGTAAGTGGTCCTGTGTTTTTTGTCCTGTATGTTCTGTATTTTCATGGATAGTCACAGCCTTTGTTCTCCCAGGAGTGGTTTTTCACTGTCTATGCTGTATAAAAGGTTGATTTCAGTGAAGTGAGATCTACACCAGAAGCTTCAGGCAGGAAGGCAAGAGGAATCCCAAGCAGCTGGGGTGGGCAGCCAGTCCATCACAGCAGATGGAGCTGCCATGCAGGTCTGTGGCTGGTGGCAGAAGGATGCAGTGCAGTGGGTGCAGAACAGGGAAAGGGCACCTGTGCTGCCTCAGCTTGGGGCTGTCTGGCCACCAGAAATATAAGAGAACAGCAGGCATGGAGCATAAATAATAATTGACGTGTTAAAAAAATGTAAAAAAAAAGCAAGATTTTTTTCAGATTATACTCAGATTATACTGAGCATTTTAAAACATGACTTAGACAAACTGGCTTTTTTCGGTACCAGAAGTGGAAAATTCAATGAAAACAAGATCTGTGATTGAATGAACAGTTGTTGGGCAAATGAAGTTATACATGGAAATAATGATATAAAAAATGTATTAGAATTATTGTTTGATTAGTGTGTGTTTCCCCTTTAATGTCAAGAGACAGATTGGAAAAGCAATTACTTTTACTCTAGGGTTGAGAATTTGCTTTGGATCAAATTTTGTGTTAACTAATTCAACATAACTGGAAAGGAACTTTTCTTTTAAGCAGTACTAGTTCTAGCTGATATTTGGAAATAGCTGCAGACAGCTGAGAGCTTCAGTGGTTGATTTGGGGCTGTAAAATATGCCAACATGAGAGCAGTGCCAAGCAGCTGAATGGCTTTTTTGTTTGCTGAAACAGCCATGGTTGCATGAATGGTTTTTTAATGTATTTGGTGTATTCTGAATCAGGAGAGACATTACACAATAAAAAAAAGGAGTTGGTAATGAGATGTTGGGGAAAACCTACTCTATCCAAATTTTTCTGGGTTTAATGTAAATAATGTAAAATTTTATCATGAAAAGTAGCTTAATAAAGGCAGTGTTCTGAAACAGAGAGTAAGCAGATGTGGGAGCTTTGCTTTGAACTGGAAATCTTTGCCCAAGCCAGCCTTCTGTCATAAATTGATTATTTTAAAAGAGTACTAGAAATGTGATTGTAATTTTAAGTCTTTCCTAAATGCACAGAATATTCCTTGACTCAGTCAAGTAAAAGCTCTTTCTCCTTCTAAAAACTCAAAGCAGAGTCACATTTTTTACAGTGCTCTGCTCTGGAGCTCTTCACATGCAAAGGGTCAGCAGGTTTGAGTCAGCACTGCTGGGTGGAGGAACCTCTGGAGCATCAGCCTTCCAGCTCAGTGAGGTTCCCCTTTCACATTCTGCCCCTCCTAATCTAATGTTGTCTGCTACAAAGTCATCAGAGCAGAATAATCTCTTTAACCACAGAAAACTGTGGCCAGCACTATTTACTTTACTGTTCCAGCAGAATAATTGGATATTGCTCCTTTCAGCTCCCTACTGGGTGATTGTAAAGATAGGGATGTGCACAGCCTAAGAGCAAATAATAGGAGTTATAAACAAAAAAATTCCAAGTGGCAAAAAATTACAGTGAAGGTTGTCAGGTGCTGGAACTGATTTCCCAGAGAAGCTGTGAAATCTCCTTCTGTGCAGACACTCATCTGTCCAAGGCTCTGAACAACCTGTTAAGAAAGCTGAAATGGAGCAAAGCCTTAAAGGAATGGATTATTCAAGCCTGACATATTTCAAGCTTTAGTGGTGTTTTCTTGAAGGCAGTGGGCACACCTGCCCTGAGAAGACCTGTGTGACAAGATGGGCCTGTAGTGGATGTTACACAATGGATCTGATTAGAAGGCCTTTTAAAAATTAAGATAAGATCCATTTAAATTTGGCCTGTGGCATGTTATTTATGCTATTCTCTTCGGGCTAGCAGGTTATTTTAGGTTGTTTCTTATGGGTATTCTTCATCAGATATATTAGAGTTCAACTGTATTTTATCAATAAAGATGTGGCTGGCAAACAATAAATGAGAGGAGAAGAAAATCCCACAGACTGGCTGTGGTAGCTCACGAGGTGCAGTAGTGAGGAGCTCTGTGTCTGGGGAAGGACAAGAAGCCCTGGGACACTGCAGGTTCCCCAACACGTTCTCATTTTGAGCAATAGCACCTTAGGGCACCACTCAGGCTACCTTTTTTGGCCAAGGGAGACAAAGTGAACTTGGATTTGGTTTCTTTCTTAAGACTGCTACCAAAACTTAGCATTTCCCATAGGAATACATCTAACACTAGTGTGGAAATACAGAGCTGGGAGTTGGCCTCAGGCCTTTTAGCCTTTTTTTTCTTTTTTCCTTCTCAGAAGTGCCTAACATCAGTTTCTTCCACTAAAGTGTGTGGTGTAGTGGGCTGGCCTTGCTCTTTTGTGTCTGTGAGTAAGCAGGAAGAAGGTGTCTAATTTTTCTGTCTCGTGCCCTTTGACCTGCATACTAATATGTAATCTAACAGAGCTGGGAACACCTGTAAATAAACAGAGTGGTATTTGTAAGAACATACCCAGAAGGTTATAATTTCACATCCAAACCTCCTGACTAATACAGGATTTCTTTTGGACAGTTGATTCCTCCTTTCTGAAACACTGCAAGAAGAGTACTCCCAAGAGGCTTCCCTCTATCATCAAGGTAATAAATGTCATCTTCCTAACGAGTAATTTTCCAACTGTTTGTACCCTAGGCAGGGACCTTTGGACCTTCTCTGTGCTTACCTTTGTACTTTAAGTAACAGTTTGCCTGTGCTTGAATATTCTGCTGAGTAGGAAAGGCAAAATGGATTAAATTCTGCAATCCCCAGTAATCTGGTTGTCATACTATTAGAAGTTGTGTGTTTGTTCTTAAAGACCATGTGAAACCAAGAAAACATTAAGGAGTGTTTTGTTAACTTTTGCTAATTATATTTGATGATAAGACTGCAGAAATATAAAACCAGCTATGCAGTAATCCCCAGGACAGCCAGAGCATGGCCTGAAATACAGAACCCTTCATGGCCATGGCCAGCAGTGAAGCCCCAGCAGCTACTCAAACCTTGGGTTTGATTTGTTTTTTAATTTATTTTAACAAAACTATCAACAAGTGGTCAAGCCAGAGCTGAACACAGGGAGATTTATTATGAGATGGCCACATGCCTATTTGGGACTTTAACCCTCTAAGTGACCATAGCAGGACTTGAAGCAAAGATGATTTTCCTACTTACTGTGTTTTTAAGCTGTAACTCAGAGTTTGAGTGAAGGCTCTAGGGCTGTATTGTGTTAATTCCCTGTTCATCCCTGTTTGTTTAATTGCATGTTGTCATTATGGAAGAACATGTCCCACATTATCATTTCCTTACAGCCTGGGAAGGGCTGGAGTAGCTACTGGGTGCTGCAGTGTATTCCAGGGCCAGATCAAGGGAGGAAGCCTTACTACAACACACCAGTGACACAATCAAAAGCTTTGGTTTTGGCTCTTCTCCCATTTTTCTTTGTTGTTCCTGTTAATCTTCTGGGACACTACTAACTCCTCAGGAAATAAGGGCATTTTGCTTCTCAAGAACTCAGCTTTGCTTGATGGCCAACACATGAAGGATGGAGCAGGACAGGACACAGCAGAGAGAGTAAATATTTTACACTTTCATCACTGAACTGCGAGTGGAGGGGATTTGCTGGTGTCAGCATCATATTCTGCCACTGTCCAGCTGGACAAGGTTCACTTACTTAGATCACCTTTTATTTCAGATGGAAACAGACTCTGGATATTCCTCCACTGTGGAGCTGCAGCAGCAGGTAAAGGCTCAAGCATCATGCAGGCACTTTGGAAGGCTGAATGTGTTCAATCACCTTCTAAGAGAAGTGACAGACACATCCTCATTCCCAACATATTAGCATAATTAGGAGCTCGTCTCTTATCACTAAAGCAACGCTTCCCCAGCATTTTTTCCCTTCCAGTGGGTTGCAGCTGCAGCAGCAAGTGGGGGGACCCCTGTTATCTTTGCTTGCATTGCAAGAACCCACCACAGTCCCTCATAACCAGGAGCTGTGCCACCTCACTGGGCCTGGTGCTCAGAGTGCTCCTGCTAAACTCTTATTGCCAGCTGATGTCCCCCAGTCTCTTTACCTTGCCAGCAGCAACCCTGTTCTTCACTTAAGGAATTTGCCAACTTCTACAAGCACTTTAAGAGCAAGAATTGAAGCAATCTGTGAATTAGTTTGAAAACTACTGTGCTGTAGCTATTGGCATGAGGAGAAACAGGGTATTAAGCACTTGGACGTGATGAACAAGTTTTTTTCTTCTATGTAAACTTCTCTACTTCTACATCTCATATAATTATATTGTGTGGGATTCATGTAATCACTTCATCACAGGCAATAAAAACACAGCCTCAACACAAGACAGTTTCTAGCCAAAGGGCTGTTAAAATAGCTGAAGTGTTGAACTTTAGCTCCTCTCCGTCCTGTCTCAAAGCAGGACATGCAGTGTCTTTGAGTATTAGAAGTTACTAAGGTTTGAAACTCTTGAGCTGAAGGATGTTAAAGCAACTGGAACCTTATTTGGACTAACTGGAAATTCTGACACTTGTAAGACAGAATTTGTATTTGGTATGCTCTTCATCCCAGGAGAAAAAGGATTAATAGTATATGAGTGTTAAAAAGCTCCAAGATTTCTATAGCTTTTGTAACCTTTTTTTTCTAAAGAATATGTAAGTAATGGTCCAGGGTCTAAAGATTAAGTCTTACATCAGCATACATGGGGCATAACATGGATGCAGCTGGAAGTACAAAACTGCAACGAGAGCAAATCTCTGGTCCAGGATCCAACAGGCACTATCTGCTGCTGGAGGAGAGCCTTTTGCACTTCAGTACCTCCAGTGATAACAGTGGCACCTGATTGCACTGCTCTCATATAAACCTGCAGGGTTCACAAATATCAAACTGTAGGGCAAGAGTCACGCCAGTTTCTTCCTTCCTATCTGCTTTTTTGATTAAAAAAAAAAAAAAAAAGGAAGGTGATAGGAGGAAATGGTTGGTTGGTTGGTTGGTTGGTTGTTTTAATAGTGAATGTTTCAGTGCTAATGAGCAAAGTTCTATCCTGGGACAAATAAATACTGCTTATAAGTCCTGGGCTACATTTAATGTTCTGTAGCTGTTACAGAATCCAAAAGCCATATAAAGAGGATTCCTTTATATTACATATTACCCTAAACCACCTGCATTTGGCATTTGTCAGAGCTGCCTCTCTTGTTTGTCCTCTCTGACAGGAGGTGAGCAGGACAGCAGCTATGAATCACACTGTTTTCACTCCAGTCTGTTTGTGCAGCACAACACCATAGTTAAAAAACAGGAAGGACAGAGGAACGAAGAAGACAATAGCTGGTTATTATACTATTCCATTGATTTTTAAAAAAAACATTTACATTGCAGATAGATATAATTCATATTCACTCACGAAAACCAAATTAATTGTACTCCAGAACCAATTCCAACTTGGACTACTCTAAAAGACAGATCATAATCATACCTTCGTTGTATATTTGATAAACAGCTTTGTTTTGAATACTTAAATATTCAAATATACTGAATACTGCTTTTTGAATATACTTTTTCCTGTTAACCAGGTCATCAGAGCACAGCAGTTCGTGACTGCATCCTGGGAGGGAGAAAATACTGAGGGAGGGAGGTGCTGAGATAGAGCACCATTCCTTATTGCTCAGTGTTCCTTTCCCACTTCTCTGACATATCCAGAAGCCCCTGGAGTTATAGCCCTCCAGGTACTGAGCAGCATGCCAAATGAAAACAAAGAGGGAAAAAAAATCAGTGGTCCTTTCTCTCCCTTTGGTTATTCCAGAGAAATTCCACATCAGTCATGCACCAGGCCTCTGTAAGCATGACAGATGGATGATTACACACAGTATCCCACAACAGGTTTGTTATTGTGTTCTTCAGAGTATGTGTGAAGCAAAACAGGCCATCACAGGACTGCCTTCATCATTTCAAATGCCAAAAATGCCAGGGCAGGCCACAGCAGCACGTGCTCACTCTTGTTGCTTCTCACAGGGAGAGAAGCTCTCGCATGCCTTGAGGATCAGTGCCTACGTCTTCAGCACAGGCCTGCTCATGTTCACTGCCTTAGCAAACTCTGTTTCCTGGTAAGAATGTTCAAACAAAGCAGCTTGAGGAGAAACTTTTCTGTGAAAAGGGGGACAAGTGGATGAATAGATGGGCAACTAAGCACTGTTATTCCCACAGGTTGATGCAGAGTGTAACTTTAGGCAATTTCTGGCAAACAGCATGGTTGGAGTTCTATGACTATATGGAGGGAGATGAGTGGACAATCTTCCTCATTGGTGAGTTTTAACAGTGCTTCTCAGGAGAAACCATCTGTGTATTACATATAAAAAGGAGACATGGACAAGTTTCCCAAACTCACTAACCCTCCCACTGACAAGCGCTGGCTTGGAAGGTACCCACAGCTGAGGTGGTGCAGCTGTTGTGCTTTTGGATGGGGTCACCGTCAGAATCCTGTACAGATTAAAAATCTGATCTTTTTGCTGCTACTGAAGTGGCTTCCCTGTGAAGACACTTTGCTCCTGTGGGAACTGAATGACTCAGTAGAACTAACTAGTAAAAATGTAAGTAAAATTAGTGACTTCTACTCTTGCTGTAGTACTTACAGAACTCTTTTCCGTGATTAGCAGCTGGGGAACAGAACTGGAAGGGACCTTGCAAGGTTCTAGAGATCAACTCAGCTTTATCCTACTTGGATTTAAAAGCAACAGAGACCTCCCAGCCACCTAGAAAAGCCTTTTCTTAGCTTCAGTTATGTCAGGTTTCAGCCTCTGAGACATTTGTCTGCTCTAACCTCCTTCCCATTCTTTAATCTTACCTGGATGTCAGAACTTACCCATATTTATTCCATTTTAAAGCATCTTGGGGCAGGGGAAACACACTTGGCACATCTGGGTCCCAGCAAGGTCCTCTGGGTACCAAGCCAGTGTATTTTGTTTCTGATTTAGCCATAATTACCAATTCATTCACACATCTCTGCCCTTTCCTCATGCCACAGGGGCTGCATTGGTGCCTGCACTTGCTTTCTGGGGCTTCAATGGAATCCTTCTGGTGGCTGATATAACAGGAAAGCCAACTTTCATTACTCGCTATCGCATTCAGCTGGGCAAGAATGATCCTGTAAGTACTTCTCACTCTGCCTTTTCTGCTGCCTAAACACTTCCTGCAGTCTCTGGCCAGGAACAGGGAGAAGAACCTGTTATGCTTTTCTCTTGCAACCAGGTAGGATTCCAGGAGGATCAAGCCAAGTCTTGTATACCCACTGTAGGGGGGAAAGCAGTTCCTGTTACGAGGTTACTGATCAGATCTGCATTTACTGCTTGTTAAAGAGCTGATCCCAAAACTATCTGCCTACAAATCTAAAAGCTTTTCATCCTTTCAACTAAAACTGCATTGCTTCTTTCTTAGCCTCAAGTCCTGACTTCTCTTTTGCAGGTGGACAAAAAGAAACTGTGGAAAGCCATCTACACAGTGCTGGGTAACCAGCTCCTTGTCAACTTTCCCATGCTTGTGCCCATGTTCTACATCATGCAATGGTGGGGCAACACCTTCAGCAAGGAATTACCAACCTTCCAGTGGTTTCTTGTGGAGCTAAGCATTTTTACTGTAATAGAGGAAATTCTCTTCTATTATACACACAGGTGAGCTGAGCACAGGAACAGGACACTTGATATTCCTCCTTTAAGCTTATACTCATATCCTACAACAGCAATAATCCTCATCCCTCTGTTCCACCAATCTTGTATTTATATGGGAAATCTTACAGATCCTGAAATCCACCCTCACAACATGAGGCCTTGGTGCTGCCAGTAACTTGCAGTAAGCAAAAATAGATAGAATTTTAAAGGTGGAATAGCTTAAAAGCTAAGGAAGAAACAAAACAGGCAGTTTTGCAGAGAAGCTGTAACCCAGCATTCTTTGAAAAGAACAAGACTGACTATCCTGAAAGGCAAAAATCTCAAGGGTCAGTGACTGATCTCTGTTCCCTTGTAGAGCACCTACAAATCAGGGCCTGACTCCCAACATTGCAGGGCCTGACACCAACATTAGAAGACAGAACTAAAGCAAGGAAGACAAAAGAAGCAAAAGCAAGCACAGTACTCTCAGAAATCTGTAGGTTTCCCTTTAGGACAAATGCACCCAAAAATTGTAAATGCCATTTTTACAAAGAAGAAAAAATGAACTGAAATAGAACTGAACTGATTCTTTAGAACTGAACTGAACGTAAAACTGAAAACAGAACTGAAAATTCTGATTCTTTGACAGTTGCCAGTAGAAAAAGTCAAACAGTGAAAACATAAAGTGATCTTCACCTAAATAGTACTCCCAGATTTGAGTAAATAAGTAATTCAGGAACTTCGATTTATAGGATTTATCTGGACTGAGTTTAACATCAGCCAGTTTAACATCATTAATTGAATAAAGGCTCAATACAAAGAGAGCAAAGGAAGCAAGGGGTCCTACACTCTTACTGCCAGCTGCTCTGAAATCTTTATGTTAGAGGAGACACAAGCAAGTCTCCTGCAGAAATTGTTACTCCTTTTTTTGCAGAGCTCAAAACCTGCCTTTCTGTGTTTCCTCTGCCTAGGCTTGCTCACCACCCAGTGCTGTACAAGCACATCCACAAGAAGCACCACGAGTGGACCGCCCCCATCGGTGTGGTCTCCATCTATGCTCACCCAATAGAGCACATAGTAAGTGGATTTTCCACTGGTCACCCTCCAGGTGCTGTGTGGAGTGTGATTTCCATGGGATGAGGTGGAATGGTGAGAGAAGAGAAGCAAATATGCCCTTAGAGGCTTCTTCCTTAGGAAGAGGAAGCTGAGCTGTAGTGCCAAGAAGCTTGGCTCTAGGAGGGTTGTAGTAATTGTTTACACTGGACTCCAGTGGCTTTCAGAGCACAAATCCAAGGGCCTCCAGTAGATAAGGAACTGACTGGACAGGGCTTCCCATGAGCCCCAAGAGCACTGGGAGCACAGACAGTGCTTTCAGCAAGAGATAGGACACACAGCCTGAATGATTGTGTGGACTTGGAAATCTGTCAGGATTTTTGTGGTGGTTGCTGGGGTCAGTGTTTGCAAGGAGTGTATCCCAACACTCCTCCAGCTGAGACTTCTCAGGAAAACACATCCCACCTTCAAAAGATTCCACTTAAAAATTCTGTCTCCTGTTACCAATAGTCCTGAGCTGCAGCAGGAGCTCTGAGAGTGTCCCCAGCTGACAATCTTTGGACAGCCCAGCTGAGCTGTGCTGGTACACACAGCTGGGTCTGGGCAGCCAGAGCCATTTGTGCCAGGGGCAGGACACAGTGAAGTGATGCAGCTGGTTTTGTCACATTGCTCTGTGTGTCTGCAGGCCATGCCATTTCATGGTGAGGTTTCCCAAGAGCAGCTTCAGCATTATTCCAGGTGAAGCTGAAATTCACACCTCAGACTCCAGGGTGATTTACTGGAATCTTGCTGTTCTCATTCAGGGTTTGGTGTTATGTCTAACTTCTACTGCAGGCTTAGGGAGCTTGGGCTGACAGTGGTTTGCAGTAGTAGAACTCTCTTACCTCTATTATTACTTTTTGAATGATTATGTAACTTCAGTAAGATGTTTGCAGAGGGATCTTCCCTGTACACTGTTTGCACAAACCAAACCAGTGTGATGGATCACCAGGTGACAGTTCAGCTCGTAGAGGAGAGTCTGCTTGTTGTGGACCCATTAATGAGGTTATTTCTTCTCATTTCCAGGTCTCCAACACTCTGCCTGTCATGACTGGCCCGATGATCATGGGATCCCATATTGTTTCACTCTCAGCATGGTTCTCCATTGCTCTTGTAACAACAAGCATTTCTCACTGTGGCTACCACCTGCCCCTCCTGCCATCTCCAGAGTTCCACGACTTCCACCACCTCAAGTATGTCTGGGCACTGCTCAGCTTCCTGTTCTCCTGCCTCTCCTGGCACCACTGACAGGGAAAGTTCCTTTCTGAGGGTCAAGTGGGTTTGCCTAATTCATGCTCCAGCAGAGCAGCTCTCCACCTGAGAGCAGACTGAGTGCTGCCAGTTCTCAGAGCAGTTAAACAGGGATTTCAAGGGATTCCAGCCCTGTTAAGGACAGTTCTCTGCAAGGTTCTTGCTAGAAATTCAGAATACACGTCATGTGACCTAAAGACAGAGCAAGGGCAAGTCACACAGGTGAAATAAACAAGCCTGCCTGCCTGTCCCTCTCCCATACACGGGGATTAGTAACACTGATCAGATTACACTTTGCCCAGACAATCACCATTAACCCTTCCTGACAGATTCTCAGCCTCCTGTGCTGTAGAGAGCAATTGCAGCAGGCTGTTCAAGGATACATCCCTGAGCAGTGGAGAAACATTCCCATCTCCCAGTGGGCACTACAGTCAGACATACTCCCTAGAAATGTCTGCCCCTGCTGCTGAACCAGCCCAGGGGACAGTTCAGTCACCACATGCCAGGGTACGGAGCACTGCAGAGGTGACACACTCTGGGTGGAACAGCTGGGCCACCTGGAAGCACATCTGCCCCACATCCCAGGACAGCCAGGTCTTGAGAGCACATGGGGCATGGTGACATGGGTGTCCAGTGCTCCCACAGCTCTGAGCTGCCCAGGAGAAACAGCTGCTGCTCAGTGCCACCGTTTCTGGGCAATGATGGTGCCAGAGAGAAGCTGCACAAGGTTCCCCCAGGCTTTGACAGAACTGCCAGGGAGACTGGGGCAGAAATCCCATGGACATACCATCAAGGCTCAGAAAGGAACGGAAAGAGGAAGGGCAAGGTAACCTCAGTAACTAACAGTGATGTTTATCTCTGGTTCTCAGGTTCAACCAGTGCTATGGAGTGCTGGGAGTGCTGGATTTTCTGCATGGCACGGACAGAATGTTCCGACAGACCAAAGCCTTCGAGAGACACAAGGTCCTGCTCGGCCTCACGCCGCTTTCCGAGAGCATCCCTGAGTCACCCAAAAAAGAGGAGTGAACCAGCCCAGCAGCTCCTGCCCAGCCTGGGGTGGAGCAGACTGAGAGACAATGATTTATGCCAAATAGTATTTTAATCAGGAAACAAGTTCTTGTCCACACGTAACAGAACGTGAAGCTGAACTTAAATATGCTGCTTGAAACGACTGCACTTTTGCTGCCATTGTTTTCTATCTAAGACACAAAAAAACCTGCTCTCGAAATCCATTTTAAAAATTTAATAGTTTGTTTCTCTGTTATTTGCACTGTTCCTTGGTTGCAGCTGCCTGTGTATGAGCCAGGTGTCTTCTGGGCCACATGGCTCAGGGTTCTCATTATTAAGGTTTTAGCACCAGACTCCACAGGTGATGATTTGGCCTCTCTTGTCGGCACTCTCTCTATAGAAACCTCAAAGTCAATCCATCTACATGTGATACAATTCAAACCAGTTTTTGTGACTCAGAGTACCTGGGACACAGGATGCAACCCCATGGAAAATCATTGGGGTCACAGCTTTAGAAACACTCCCCTGCACATGCAGCAAGGGCCTGACTTGCTGTGAGCAGTTGTTGTGCACGGGAGGTGAGTACAGGGCTGAACTGGGGCTGCCACGGCCTCATCACTGCTCCACACACAGCTGCAGACAAAGGGAGTTTTCTCTTGTGGGACATGGAAGCAGAGCTGGGAGCTGATGTGCTTCATGGCATCACCTCCTCCTGCTGGGCCTCCCCTCGCTCCAAGACACAAAATAATAAAATTGGAGATTTTCCAAGGAAAGCAGAGTCCCTGCTGTCCTGGGCTGTGTGGAGATTAAGGAACCCCTCTAAGAAAGGACCCAAGCAAGCAGCCCCCAGAACAATATTCACATTCTCAAGTACCCACAGACCATCTGAGACATACTGTGAATTCTCTCAAGGATCCTAAAAGTCTCAGTCCTGCCTGGGGGCTGGAACAAAACCATCACGTTTCTCCCCAGTGCCAGAGCAGCCCCTCGAGAAACAGGCACACAGGCTTGACCAGTGCTGCACTGACCACTGGTCAGCCCAGCTCTACCTGTGGAACCAAAGTTACTGCCCCTGCTCCTCTCTGGTCCCCACAACTGCACCAGGATGATCCCAGCCCAGTCACCCACCCACAGTTCCCTGGGGAGGGCAAGTCAGCAGAACAGAAAACCCAGGCACCACTGTCTTTTGAACTTTTTATTTTTATACATTTTTTTTGTATTAAAAAGGAAAAAGCATAATTACCACAAATTACAAAGGACTAAAGCATTACTAGAATAATGAATCACATCAGCCTAGAAAGCAGATACTCTGAATAATATTAATGTTATAATACAAGCTCTCATTCAAGTATTTTACATTTTTCTCTTTTCCTTTTATATGTGATGATGATCCTAGCACATGGGTCAAAGATTATGGACTATCGACAGAGATGGATCATGTACAGCGGGCCGTATTAACAAGATTTTCCTCCCAAGTGATACATGGTCTGTGATGAGTCATTTTAAGTTTGTCTCTACTATAAATGCGGCTGAAGAAGGTTGCACACACTCTCTAGTTTTGGGAAACAGAAGGCTGAGGTTGGACACGCAGGGTTTGAGAAGGGCCAGCACATCGAACCATCACCCCTTTAGCTCCAGGCGAGCAAGCAGAAGGCTGCACTCGCTGGGATGCAGCTCAGTGGGTGTGTCTGAGCTGCAGATCCAAAGGTTTCCAACGCCAGTGGGACCAGGACAGGCTGGGGGGGAAGACGGGGAGCAGGGAGGCTTGAGGGACCAAGTGGTGCCAAGCACTCCCTCCCACGAGGGGCACCACTGGCACAAGCCACCCCGTGCAGGGCTGACACCTGGGGAGAGCAGGACAGTGTGGGGAGCTGGAGGGACCCCAGCATGTTCCACAGGGGCCAGCTGGCACCCAGGGCAGTCCCTGCTCCTCTGGAGCTTCCCACCAAGGGGATGTGCTTGTCACAGATACATCGGTCCTATGTTCAAGTGTCTGCAGAAAGTGAAACTGTAAACTACTCCTGGAAATGCTGCCCTCCAGCCACCCACTCCATGCCACCGAGATGAACGTTTGCTTAGAAAAAAAAAAAAGAAATTCTTTTATCTGTTACCTGTATTGGAAACTTTAAAAAAAGTCAGTGAGGCATTTAACATCAAGTGTAGCAACCCTCAAGAAGAGCCCAGCATCAATTTCAAACAGTGACAAGTGACAAAACCAGCCTCAGAGGAGACAGGAGACAATAAGCATTGCAAACACAGCTTGCTACATTTACAGTTTTCCTTTTTTTTTTTTTTTTCCTTTTGATAAAGTAACTGGAAAGGCATTAACAGCTAGAAGGCTCCCTCTGCACTGCCATGTGGAACGTGGCAGGACACTGAGGTTAAACACATCAGCTTGTTACAGTACAACGACCAGTCCCGAGCAGGTGCCGAAACTCGAGGGACCCCAAGGGCTACAGTGAGAAGGTGCCATCAGGGATGCCAGGGGAGCAGAAGAGATGGACAGGCAAAAACAAAGCAGCAGCATCCTTACTTTTTAAATTTTTTTTCCCAAATGAGCACGGCAAAGCAACAAAGCCTCCTCAGAAAAAAAAATCTTCCACCTTCACTCTTGACCCCACACCACAGCTCTGTACCTGTTGCAGCCACCCACATTCTAAACACAAGTTAACCTCAGCAAGGAGCCTTAAGCTCCAGCAGCCTGGAGGACCTCCTGAGAAGAGGGGCAGGATGAGGAATGCTCCCGACTCAGCCTCCCTCAGCCTTTCCAGAAGCAGCTGGGGCTCCCCCCAGGCTCTGCCAGCACCATGCAGCCCTTGCGGGCTGTGGGACGATCAGCGCTCACAGGAGCCGTGTGCAACCACTCAGTCCTCTGAAATTCATAAAAGCACAACACGTGGTGGAGGTAAAGCACCCAAACTAAAAGCAAGACCTAACTCCCTCCTCTGCAGAAGGGCAAGAGCTTCCTGAAATGCAAACCCCCTCTGGACAGCTGTCCCTTTATCCAGTGGGGACATGAGCCTTGCTGCGGCCACTCCTGACCCAGCTCCCTGCCCTCTGCCAGCACCCACAGCAGGAGGGAACAGTTCTGTGTTCCCTTCCCTGGAGGAAGACAGGTGTGAGTGAGCAGCAGCTGCCTCAGGCTGTCACATCCATCTCTGCCCTGTCCTGCCCACAGACAGCAAAACAAGGCACACAGCCCAGACCTGGAGGGGACTGGGACCGCGGGATTGCTCTTCTGACCCACCTTCCCCTGGGTGCACACACTAATGTGACAAACCACCGACCTGGCAGAGGGGGAAGGGAAAACACTTCCATGCCAAGACTAGAGCCTCAGGATAAGAAATTAAAAATTACTTAAAATCAGTATTTTGGGAAATTCTCTGGGAAATGTCCTACCTCTTCTACAACCCAAGCAATTCCAGTCTGCTCTACAAGCAACAAATCCATAGCAGCAGCTCATCCCTCCTCATTTCCTATTAATTTGTTGCTGAAACGCAAACAATTGGCTTAAAAAGTGAACACACGCCAACAAAAGCACAGACACAGCAGCAAGGATCACTTGTAGCACATCCAGACCTGCCTCCACTTGCAAACAACCAGCAACACATCTACAATGTCCTTGATTGACTCTCCAGCCTCCTCCTTCCCAAATCAGGGACAAACCTGTCTAGATAAGTAACTTCAGAGATCTGACTCCAGCTCACAGGAGGGGAAATCCAGAGATAACAGTCACGGCCACAGCACTGCACAAGTGTGACATTTGCCCATCTTGCCCAGTTCCCACCCCACAACCCCAGAGCACTGCTGCCAGAACGGAGATCCACGGCCTTGGATGGCCTCGCCTGCTGCAATCAGGCCTGTGAGCAGCACCAGCTGCAGGGTGACATGGCAGGGGTGGATGGACCAGGGCAGGATCATACCCACCAGGAAACAGCCAAGCAGCAGCTCCCCAGCCTCTCAAAGCCAGCTGTGCTTTCGATTCTAGCAGCAGTTCATGAAGTCACTCCACTTGGACCAGCCCACCTGCCCCCACCAAGGCAGCATCCTGGAGGCAGTGCCACTTTGGGAAGTGATGTCCTCAGCCAGGGCCCCACAAACACCCACAGCCACTGCTGATGGACAGCTTGGCCATGCTACCCCTCTTGCTCTCAGTTCCTGGCTGCTCTCACCCACCCACCCTGCAGCCACACAGGGACATCCCTGGTGAGACGATGACTCCTGCTAGCTATGAGACACAGCTCTGGATCAACTGGATCCCTTGGGAAAAATCTGTTCAGTACCAGCTTGTGACTTTGCAGTGAGGCAACACAATGAGCTGCACCTTTGGAGTGGTGCATCTTGTGTCCACTGCACACAGGAGCACAGCTCTGGGGCTCACAGAGATGGAGCCCCAGAGCCACAGCCAAGCCTGGGATCCCAGGGACCCAGCAGAAGGAGCACGGTGGCAGCAAGGCAAGCAGGTCTGGATGGAAA
Source organism: Illadopsis cleaveri (assembly GCA_013399915.1). Lineage (NCBI taxonomy): Eukaryota > Metazoa > Chordata > Aves > Passeriformes > Timaliidae > Illadopsis > Illadopsis cleaveri. The sequence goes on along the minus strand of VXBB01019593.1, from coordinate 97,084 downwards.
GGACACAGCTTTACAGTGCTACCTCTGGAGCATCTCCAAAGGTAGCACTGGACATCTCAGAGATCTTACACCTGACTCACACCCCTCACAAAGGATCCAGCTGACAGCCTGGGGAGGGTTTGCCTGCCAAAGTCCACCTGGTGCTGGGTGTAAGGATCGATCAAGTGGATGCCACAGCAGCTCTGCAGTCAGTCCCTGCCTCAGCCAAATAAGGAGCTCACGGTGTCATCTCAGCCCTTGGAAATGCACAGGGACTGTGCCCTGAGTGGGAGACTCCATGCAGCCACCTGCCACAACACAACACACAAGGAAACCCAGCACGAGCTCTCCTGTGCCAGGCATGTCTCCTGCTCACCGCTGCACAAATCCCACCGGCAGCCCCGAGCCAGTGACTGCTGGGGGACAGCTTTCCCAGGGCTGCCTCACTCTGCCAGGCTACAGCAGAAGCAGCTCTCGCTCACAGCCAGGACCAGTCCCCCCAGCTGCTGTGACAATCTCTCTGCTCACTCCCCAACCACGCTGGAAGCACAGACAGGAGCAGAGCCACCTCCTGCCAGGGAGGGCCAGGGGTGCAAGCAAAGCCATGACAGGAGCAGTCCCTGTCGTGGGGACGAGGCTGCCACGGTACCAACACAGCAGAGCTGCTGTGACAACTGCGTGAGCACGAGTCTTGGCTGTGACTGCCCTCAGCACCTTCCCCAGGACACGCAGGCCTGGCAGGGAGGCTCCGTGGTGGGGGAGGCATCCGAGCGAGCTGCGAGGTCGGAGGAAAGGCCGCAGGGAAGATCAGCTCGGCAGCAATGCCGTGAGGAGTCTCTGGGCCTGGGGGGAGCCAAGAGCCCAGTGCACCCCAGGGTGCAGGAAGCCAACAAGCCTCCCCAGTCCAGCTCCACCATAAGGCAACTTTTTTTTGTGTGTTTTTGGGGTTTTTTTGTTTGTTTTTTTTTCTTTTTTTTTCTTCAATATTTCCGAGGAAGAAAGCAAAGGGAGATGTGTCTTTTTTTTTTAAAGAGTTCTTCTGTTGTTGTTNAGTCCAGCTCCACCATAAGGCAACTTTTTTTTGTGTGTTTTTGGGGTTTTTTTGTTTGTTTTTTTTTCTTTTTTTTTCTTCAATATTTCCGAGGAAGAAAGCAAAGGGAGATGTGTCTTTTTTTTTTAAAGAGTTTTTCTGGTGTTTTTTTAGAGGGGTTTGTGGTTGGTGGTTTGTTTTTTTTTTTTTTTGTTATGTCATTTTTTCCAAGGGAAAAGGAAGAGAAAAGCTCCTTCAGCAAAGTCCTGTCTTTGCAAGTGATGGGCATTCCTGGGGCAGCGGGTGCACCGTCCACGCAGGCTGGAGTCCAGGTGCCTGCCAGCCTCCCAACCAGCCATCCTCGCAGGAAGGAGTCAGAACGAGCCTAACCTTGGCAAAGGTCCTTTGGTTGACTTCCAAATTGTCCGTGACGGAAGGGAGAGGTGGACAGAGGGAGAGCCAGACCCTCGGGAAGGTGAAGACGTCAGGGAGAAGGGAGCGGGAGAACAAAGAGGGCGACGCTGAGGTCGGTGTTGGAGAGGCACCGGCGCCCGTGGAATGGGAGATGCCAGCCGGGTCATGGAGGTCAGAGGCTCCGCAGCATTGTCACACGCTGTGGCTTCGGTCCCCCACTGGGGAACCTCGCTCCTCCGAGCTTCCTGAGCGGCTGCCCCGCGATCCGAGGGGGACACAGAGGGGACTGGTTGGGGGCCACACAGAGCAGACTTGTTTTGGTAAATCCAGACGAACTTCTAACAATAATTTAAAACTTGATATATATATATAATAATAAAAAAATCTCCCCTTTCCAACCCAGCCAGAACACTTTTTTTTCTTTTTTGAAGAGACACTAAGACATGAGTGTGTGCACAGGAGGAGAGGGAAGGGAGAGGGTGGGTCTGCTGGGAGCGGGTCTGGCTCTGGTCAGGGTAGTAATAGCAAAATGGTGTTTTGGATGCAGATCGTCTTTGCTTTCCAGCCACAAGAGAAGAAAATCATGTGCGTTGAAGTTTCTCCCAAGCAGCCTATTCCTGGGAACCC